>JACEGR010001273.1:0-178226 GCA_014170235.1 Listronotus bonariensis
GTAACAAGTAAGCAAGATTGTAAATAAAGGCAGATAATTTTATTTTTTAATAACTTCTTTTTATTTTAATAAATTTCTTGTAGTTCCTTTTTTTATCTTTGGACAATCCACAAAGGTTAAAAACCTATATTCTAATGTACCGTGGGTGTCTTAAGCAAGGTAAGAGGAAGTTTGTTGAAACGGGACTTAAAAACTTCTTAAAAGTTAAAAATATTTTTTTGGACTAAAAATATTAAAAGGAAAATAAATGTTTAACATAACATTTTTAAATATTGGTTAAAAATTTTGAGCTAATAAATAAAATATAAAAAAATAAGAGAAAAAATAAGCTAAATTGAATTTAATAGTAAGTTAATATTTGAAGAAAGAGATAAAATACTTGTAATTGTTTATTTTTAATTCTTTTAATACTTATTAAAAAATATATACAAAAGTTGATATGTGATATCTTTAATTTTAGCCATTTAAATTCGTAAAAAATAAAAGTTCTACTACTTAAAATACTAATCGCAGGCAGAAAAATTTAAATATTTAACGACTTATTTTGATATACATTTAGAAAAAAATATTGTTCTAAAATGTCATCAAACTTCTCATTTGAATATTTTTTAAAATTATAAAGGATTTTGCTACAATTATATAAGAGCCAAAGTAGGTTTTGTTAAAATAGTAAACTAAATTTTAATATATTAATTGTTTATTAAATTTATTTATATTTCGTTGGCTCGCCAACTTTAAATTAAATTAATCAGCAAATTAGATAGTATAAAAAACTATAAATGCTTTAATAAGAAATGTGTAATTTAGTCAAAACTTTGTAAAATATTGTTAACGGAATTTAGGCAATCTTTGAGATATGTTTTAAAACATTATTAATGTTACTAATGTGTATTCAAAATTCTAAAGTGTCACTTACGTGTTAGGGTGTTGTAGCTTCAAATAAAGACCAAAACTTTAACTGCCATTTTTATAGGTAATAATTCATTTAAACATCCTGGTTAAAAATGATCAAACTAGTCATAAATTATTTTACTTATTATATCTTAGATGATTTAGAACCTGTTTTGTACTAACGTGATAAGTATATAACATCCTATACTCAGGGCCATTCCTAGGATGACTTGGACCCTGGTGCAAAAAATTATTTACCGACCCTAGATTAAAATGTAAATTGAGGTATAAAAAGTTTTAAAAAGCAAAAAAACTAGTTTTTAATTTTCACAATACATTACAAAGTCTTTTAATGAAGTATTCCAGTAACAGTTTCCCCTTAAAATTTCACTGCAGGGTATCCAGTAACTCTACCTCTCTATCTATGAAAGTAATTCTCTTAAAAAGAAAAAAAGACTAAAACATTATACACTTTTATACATATACGAATATGGGAAACCATGTTAGACTTTTTATACCACTACCTTCTTGGACTTTCATTGTTTTTAATCTGTTAACTCAGTGGCAGATTTAAACATTTGTAGGCTATTAATTTTTGCCGCCTCCAAGTTTTTAAGTTTTATAGTGAGAAACAATTTTCGAAGAAAAAAAAGGTCCTCACATTCATTTTGACCTACAATATTTGGAAAATCGAAATAAAGTAAACAATTTATTAAGTACAAAATCTGCCTCCCTGGGCTCCAGCCTACTCAGCCTGCTGGTAAATCCAGCACTGTGTTAACTGATACACAACGTTCCGAATGGTGTCTATATTGAACAATTTTCGAGTCCAAGAAGGTAGTGTTATAATGTTAAGTATTTTTTATAATACCTTTCATACCAATGCAAAATGTTTTAGCAAAAATTAAAAGACATTTCCCATTTATTTAATACAGTCAAACATAATAAATAATAATTTTCCTATTTTCTCTACTGATTTATTCATTTACGATATTATGATAATGCCGAGATATAGATGGTATTGTAACAAAAAACCAAATAAAAAATTGTACGGGATTAAATTTGATTAAAATTAAACTTAAATTTAAAATAACATGTTTATTTTAAAGAATAGAGTAGGATACATTTTTATAAAAAATATTTACGTAAACCCCTTATGTACGACACTGGTGGAAAATTATATTTTTAAATATGTTAAAAAATGTCCCTTGACGTCTAGAAAACGTTTCCTAAATTTCTTAAAAATATTTAAATTGGTATAGAAGTTATATAAAAAATAATATTTTTAAATTTTAACACTTGGTATTTTAAAAATTACTAACTATCCGGCCCTTTTTGGAGGGACTTACCAATTTACAATGTATATGTGCCGAGAAACACTTATACGACATAAATGCTTTTTTATTTAGTGCATGAATTTGCATTTTAATTTCACCTATGTGTAGGACATTTGCTCATCCGGAAGAAAACTGGCACAAATCAAAAAATGCATAATAATGGTTATGTTGTTAAATTGGTTTCAAAAATCCTTATTTGCTACTTTAATACAATAAAAAGTTACTTATTCATGTTATTTGTTTATAATTTACAAAACTTTAAATTTACCGTTGAAAACACACGGCTAAATTATGATCTAAAAAATATTTTATTGTTTCTTCTAAAAAAATTGCTTTTAAGTTGTCACTTTTCTTTTGGGTGAGCAATTTATTCATTTATTATTCATATAAAGTTTTTTCCCCTATTTGTCATAAGATAATTACCCCTTAAATTTGTTGGGAGACTGACTTGACATCTTGTATATTTACAGATTATTATTTACACTGGCGTAGATCATGGCCTAGATATGGATGATAAAAAGTGGGTGAATTACCTTTTTCAGTATACCTTACAAAAAATGTAGACACAGAGAAATTTATTATCGATTTAATTCTTTTAAAAATTTCTTTATGTAACGATATTTTATTACTGCTGGAGCTCGAAGCCAACTTTTTGTTAATACTTCAACAACTGTCAGTTATAAATAAGAAATATTTAACACAACATTTAAAATTAAAATACTATATTATTTGTAGCAGAAGTAAATTGTGCCTATTTTGATTGAGATGATCATTTTTGCCAGGTTTAGCGAATAACTAGAAATGCATGATAGACGTGTTATATCAAATAATGTATTCATATCATATTTAAAGAGACCATTTATTTACTCCATACCTTAAGTCATATACATATATGTTCTATGTTATTTTCAAGTGTATAGTACGTTTAAAAATCATTATTGTATATATATTTAGGTACTTCCCTGTATTTAATATACGGCTAGTCCTAGCGTCTTCATTTATTTAGAAGTTTTAATAATTTAATATAAAATAAAAATTTTTGATTTTATTTGGGTTTTATTTAATGTTTTTACCCCAATGATAAGAAAGGCTATTTTAGTCAAACATGTTGAATGGATGCCGGCATAAAAGCTGGTCGCAAAGACAAAAGTAAGAGCACTGCAAGCCCCTGGGTATTTTAAAGTGATTTTTAAAGTTTTGGCACTCAGCAGCAAGCTGACGTCATTATGACGTCATTTTTAAGTAATTTTTGGTTATGGTCATAGGACGTCATCAGACCAAAATTATGACGTCATTTTAACGTTATTTAATTGACGTGCTTTTGACGTCGTGGAAGTGACGTCTTTTCGACGTCATTTTTTCGTCATACTAGCTCTTAAAAATCCAATGACGTCATGTTTTGAAAATCCGCCAGAAAAATTTTGTGACATGATTCGTGTCAAAGTCCAACCGAAATATCATAAGACAGAAAAATAAGACTAATAATTTTACAAAATTGAAATAGGAAAAACTCTACCGACAGATGGCGTAATGGATAATAAACTACTACGTTTATTCAACATCTTTACTTTTTATCGCCTACACCGTACCGATGAGACCAAAATAGTTCGAGACCGGTCTGCGGTTGGTGATCTCAATTAGCTTTGAAAGACATATCTTCGGCTAGTGTAAAAATCTGTATCTCCTGGTTGGTCAGTGTCCTGAGAAATGCGACCTTGCATTACTTGCTTGCAAGGAAATTGCAAGCAGTAAGGAGTTTTTTCCTATTTCAACTTTCAAATAAAATATCATATTATTTTAGCTTTTGAAAAAAAAGTATATGCGTCAATTTTTCGTCATCTTAAAGACGTCATTATGACATCATTTAATGGGACGTCTTTTGTCTGTGACTTAGGGAGGTCAATTTAACGTCATTTTGTCGTCATCTCATGACGTCTTTGCTGACCAAATGTGCCCAAAAATGACTAAAAGAGACGTCAATAAGACGTCAGCTTGCTGCTTGGGCGAGAGCTGTGCCGGGCTCCGGTACAAGTCAAAGTTACGGGCCCCCATTCTTTTAAAACTTACCCTTACTTTTACTTAAAGAGCAAAAAAAGGTCCTCACCTTCAAAAATAGCTGTTTATACTACTAAAAGCCTATTAAAAGCTGCGGGAGCCCCTTTAGTCAGTCCGGGCCCAGGTAATTTGTACCGCCTTTAACGCCCTCTCGTCGGGCCTGTTGGTACTTAGGTATTTCTGGGAATTTTCCTCTTTATATGTAGAAGTTGACAAAACTTGTAATCAAAGAGGAAAAGTGTGTGTAATAAAACTTTTATTTAAAAAAATATTAAATCCTTGAATGTTATTAACAGTGTCGAGTCGCGCCAGCCTTTTATATTAGAGGTGGCCGCGGTGGGGCGAGGAACTTTTAGGGGTGGTCAAGATGTGCATGTAAATGGGAAAAATTATGACAACCAAAAAAGAAGACATACCTATACACAAAACAAAATGAGACGGCAAGGCGGTAGATAAAATCAACGAAAAAAGGAACTATATATTTGTTTCTAATTATGTTTCAGATGGGGTGCGGTGATTTTTAAGGTATTTTAAATGTATAAATTAACAGCAATCAAGTGTGGTTAGTAGTAGTGGTTATCCACATTATTATTGATAACATTTTGCCAATGCCTTGTCATTAAAGAGTGTTGGCAATGCCAGTAAATTAAATGTACAACGCCGGCAAAAAATGTTATATGGGCTGTTAAAAGAACCAGGTGCAAGGGTAATAAACTTGACAAAGAGTTCTGGAATTTAATATTAGTCAGCATGGCTCGTGAAAACACCGTTTTGTTTTTTGTCATAATAAGTTTTTATTTTATTATAGTGTTAAATGTACACTTTTTAGTAGATCTGTATTGTATGTGATTTGATTCCGTTTAAATATATAACCAAGGGTTTATGACTCCTGTTCAAAGGCTTATAAGTCTCTGTCACTTGCACCTACATTAATAAAAACTTAATTTTACCATAAACAATAAAAACCTAACCTCTACATAAGTTCAAATGGCTTAAAATCAAAAGCTAAAAAGACGAAAAATGGTTCCAGTATCATTGTAAATAAAAAAATAGGCAAACGATTACGTCACAAAATTAAGCGAACATAGGCTTAAATGGGATCGAGAACTCCTGTAAAATTTATTATCTTTGCCCAGGTTTTAATACAGGTAGTTTAGAAGTGGTGAGCTACCGCTTAGTTTTAAATTGGTTTCAAAGTTTTCCTCAATAAATATTCAGCACTTCCACAACATAAACATAGGAAAAATCGGTATTAAAAATGTTAAACTATAACAGTTATGTTTCCATTTTCTTTAATATTCAGTACTTCCACAACATAAAGATAGGAAAAATCGGTATTAAAAATGGTAAACTATAAGAGTTATGTTTCCATTTTTTATGTATTCGACAAAATTGTGCTTAATTCGTAAAATAAGCAGTAGGTAAATAAAACTCTCACGTTAGGGTGGACATGGTTAGTTCTGGTAAGATAAATCTTTGTTTTTAATTCGCTTTATTAAAAAAATATATTGATATAATTAGAACTAACCATGACCCCCACCCCTATATGACAGAACAGCTTATTTCGCGAATTAAGCAAAATTTTAATATTGCCGAATAGGTACATGAAATGGAGTAACCACTGACGTGTAGTAACTGTAAAGGATAAAAGGTCACTGGGAGTAACATATACATATATATTAATCCATTAAATAACCTACATAATAATTATTTACCTGAATACTAATTACAAATAAAAATTAACAATAAAGTAAGTAATAATACATAAAAAATGATAATTAAGTTGAAAAGTGGTGGGAACTAGACGGAAAGCAGAGTCTTTATTGATGTTTTAATTCTTTGAGAATCCAGCGGCCACGGTACGACCGAGGGGTCAACGTTCCGAATAAACTTGTTGTGATAATTCATATAAAATGGGTGAAATTTACTCTTGTCATGTAAGTAATTGATTTATTTGTTTTATTTTTTACAGTTTTTAATTAAAACATTTGAGGTTTTAAAAATAAAGACCAAATTAACACAATTAGGTACACAGGTGTTATTTTGTTCCTATGTCTTTGCTGCCATCTTTTTAAATTTTTAGTACTGAAAGAAAGAGCGTCATCTACAGAGAATTCTTAAAAGTTACGGTACCATCTGAGTACTAGGTTTTCTGCTTGTACTCTAGACCGTCATATTACAGGGGTTATTTACTATGTAGGAATACTGTAAAGTCTTGTTCTACGTGGTGTTAGGCTAACCTATTTTGTTCCGTAGTGTTATTTCTTCCTATGTCTTTGCTGCCATCTTTTTAAATTTTTAGTACTGAAAGAAAAATCATCATCTACAGAGCATTCTTAAAAGTTACGGTACCATCTGAGTACTCGGTTTTCTGCTTTTAATCTAGACCATCATATTGCACGGGTTATTTACTATGTAGGAATACTGTAAAATATTGTTCTACGTGGTCTTAAGCTTACTGCCAATGAGAGCGGTTTTCCGCTCGCGGATGATAATTTAGCGTTGTGATTGGCGAGAAAAGCATTTTAACTTTGCACTAACCAATCACAACGCTGAATTATCATCCCCGAGCGGAAAACCGCTCTCATGGACAGCCAGCTTTAGGCTAACCTTTACACAGGTGTTATTTTGTTCCTATGTCTTTGCTGCCATCTTTTTAAATTTTTAGTACTGAAAGAAAGAGCGTCATCTACAGAGAATTCTTAAAAGTTACAGTACCATCTGAGTACTAGGTTTTCTGCTTGTACTCTAGACCGACATATTACAGGGGTTATTTACTATGTAGGAATACTGTAAAATCTTGTTCTACGTGGTGTTAGGCTAACCTTTTTTGTTCCGGTGTTAGGGTAAAATATACTAAAGGCGATTTGCTTAGCGGCTAGAGACTTTAATTGCGGGTGCGCTTTCAGTATATTATTTATACCCTTATAAATTTACACAAAAACCAGGTTAATGATAATGTTTCTTTTAAAATATTTTAATTTTGTTTAAGTGCTTATTTAAAAATCGGTGTGCTTTTTTTAAACATGTGTAGTAGTTTCTAAAATAATTTCGTAACATTAACAGCACTAGAAAGCTATATTTTTATTCCCTTTAGTATAATATATAGGGTGGGCCAAAATAAAGTTGCACACTTTTAAAATAATAATAACTTTTTATCTGTACCGCGTATCTTTTTCATTTTTGGAGGACTTATAGGTAGATATGTTTTCTCTAGGTTTGCCAAATTTTATCAAATATATTTAGAAATGAATGGACTGAAATTAGGCTAATACGTTTTTCTTGTAATCAAACTATGAGAAATGATTTAGTAAAAGCAAATCCGTCAACAATTTGAGGATTTAGGAGTTATAATTATTTTTGATAAATAATGCTTCCCACAAAACATGGATTTTTCTCGTTTTAAAAGAAAACTTTTGAGGTTCCGATGGTTATTGAGATGAATTCTGACAAAACTTAACAGTAAATTAATCAAAAATAAACGTATTAGCCTAATTGTTTGCAACAAAGTTTAAGGCACAATTTTGGAAAAAGTACTGTTTAATTTGGCCCACACTGTAGTGCGCTTGGAAAAAAATATATATATTTTTAATTCTCTAGTATTTAGTGTTGTTTAAGTTTTAAAAAAATCCAAAAATTGTTTACTATAAAACCGTAACAGTTGATTAGGTCAAGAGATCAACCACTATCTTTAGTATTTATTGTTGCAAAATGCCAATATTTTCAAAAGTATTTAGTTTTATTTAAAAATTATTATGTTTTGTAGTAACATGTTAATTGGACCATTACGAAGATGTAAAAAGCTTTGGCCAGTTGTTTTGTTTTTGGAACTATTTTTTTGTTGCTATATGGATTAATGTAAACAGACAAAATGAAATTCATCCAAAACATATTTTTTGGTAAGTTAATGGTAATATTTTAGCTTAAATAAACGGATTTCATTATAAAGATAAATGAAACTCATTACTCATTTTTTCATACCCTCATTTTACTTAAGAAATGTGCCTGCTAGAACTACGAGCTGCATCAATATTCATAATAAAATTAAAAAACTGCACATTTATAATAATACAATAACCTTACTTAAAGACTGTTTGGTTTAGTAAATTTATGGTAATATTTTTATTACTTTAACTTGGAATGTAATTTTTTTACTATTTGGTGCCGTAGTGCAGAAGATATTAACATCCGGGAATAAATAATGTAACTTTAAAAATGTCTCTCAAAATAAAAATTGTTGTTTTCGTTAATTTAATTTTTTTCTATTTGATAATGTTATTAATGGCATTAGGGAGTTGTTTTACACTTATTTAATAAGATTACTACCCAGCAAACACTATTTGCCGGCAATGTACATTTTTCATATTGGCATTGATGGTAAAGCATTGGCAATTGGTAGCAATATTATGCCAATATCTTATACGCATTAAAAAGTCAACCCTAAATAAACACTTAATTACCAATAAATTTTACATGCAGGCGAATTGCCGGCAGCATACAAAAATGGCGGCATACCAATCCTGATTAAATAAAGAACGCGTTTTTGTTGCAGGCAAATAAATATTGGATTTTTGAAGGCAAACCTTCAACGCATATTCATACTTTTTAAACCATATTATTAACATTGGTATTTAACTAACATTAAAGCAATTTTTTTGATCTGTTTTATTTATAATGGCAGCTAAACAACATTATTTTATGTTTTTTTACATAATTTAAAGGAAATGGCCTTTTCATAACATTTTATTGTTAAAAATCATGCAAATAAAAATTAGGTCAAACAAAATGTTTATTATGTATTTTGGAGCGAATAAAAATAAAATGATGGTAAAATTAGCTACGTTAATTTTGACCGAAGGTGACCGGTTTGTGCATTTGTTTTCTACGTGGTTTTCTAGTTTTTTAGTTTCTTTTTTAAAGAAAAGAGTTTTTTAATTGACATAATGTCACATAATTAAATTTATTCATTACCTAATAAGTGTGTGTTGTGTGATTAATTGGTGATGGCTAGTCGAGAAGGCAAGATATTAAAGTAGACTGTTAGGAGCTGTAAATAACATTTTGTTTAAAACTTTATTAAAAGTTTTAAAGACGTGTTAATAAAAAATATTATATATATTTACTAGTTTTTTTGACATACCGATAGATGGCGTAATGGACAATAAACTACTACGTTTCACCAATATCTTCGCTTTTTATCGTTTAAACCCCATTAGACAAAAATAATTCGAGAGCGGTCTGCGGTAGGTGATCTCACTTAGCTTTGAAAGAAAAATCTGCATCTCCAAGTTGGACAGTGTTCCGAGAGATGGTACTTTGCATTGCAAGGAAATTGCATGCAGTAAGGAGTTTTTCCTAATTTAATTTTCAAATAAGATATCGCATCATTTTAGCTTTTAAAAAAAGTATATGCGACAATTTTCGTCAATAAGACGTCAGCTTGCTGCTTGGGAGTATCAGCATTTGCCCACTTTTGTGTCTTTTTGTTATCTTTTTGCCAATAACTTATTAATGATGGATGCCATCATCTTAAACGCATTTTTTTGCCAATAACTTATTAATGACGGATGCCATCACTTTATCTGCAACACGTGGCCTAATAACGGCCAATTGCCCACTTTCGCGTCTTTTTGATACCTTTTTGCCAATGCCTTGCCATTAAAGAGTGTTGGCAATGCCAGTAAATTAAATGTACAACGCCGGCAAAAAATGTTATATGGGTAGGTTACTAGGATCAACATTTCTTATAAAGAAAAGTACGCCACATGTATGAAGTTATATATTATTTTGTAGATTGTGTGTTTATGACTTTAAAAGAAAAAAATCACTCACTTGCATTGCATATGCATATTCTTTGCCAATACCAAAAATATAAGGAAAATATTTTCTTTTGAAAAATATATTTTATAGAAATATTTACGTGCGACAACAAAATATTATATAAAATAACTATATTTTTTAAAATGATAAAAATAACACAATTGGAATTTTTATAATTTCAAAACTAAAAACAAATAATATGAAAACTGTAGCAGTTTGGGACAGCAGGTTATAAACACTCTGTATATGGTAAATTTGAAATGTGCTTCTTTTAAGGATTTGAAAAATATGAGATATGTTCTAAATCTAATAATGTTTATGATGTTTTAAACTGTTTTTGTGGTTTATCGTAGAGGTATTAAAATTTCTCAATTTGTTTATGGCTAGTTTGCATGTATTGTATATGTAGGTATTTTAATTTTAAATCCAATGATATATCACACATTTCAGGTGTGAGACGTTTTGAACTGAAAATCATTATTCACCATTTCACCATTAAACATTACGGCTTCAGTGCCGGACGAAGCCTTTTTGAACTGAAGCGAACTATTAATTTTACTCCCCCTTGAATATGGAAACATTAGACATTTTTTGCGCAGAAAAAATTTAAAGAGGAAAAAATATCCTTACCTGTAAAACACGCACGTTATTGTCCAAATAAAAACTTAAGAAAGGCCTTATATTTTGCGCCCTTTCATCCCAATACCCATTCCAGTACTTCAACTTTCTTCCACCCTATTTATGCGCCCTTTTTTCAGCGCTGAAGCGGTCGCTTCACGACTTCAAGCTTAATCCGGCACTGTACCGCTTTATACCAAAAAAAAAAAAAATTTTGGGAGATTTTAGTTCGCAAGTATGCATCCAGTTTTTTTATAACGGGCTACGATATAATTGAAAGAGGGGTTTAATTAAAGAAAATGTTTTTTTTTAAGTATGTATAAGTAAATGTATGTAAGTTACCTTGATTCTTTGTAGCTTCTAAGTTAAATTATAAATAAATAGAAGTATTATGGAAAGTAATGCATGGAAAAAATAGATGAATACATACTTCCATAAACGTTTGAAATAAAATTGTAATTTTTAATAGCAAAATAGTGAAAAATGTTTTTTTAGGATAAGAATACGGGTTTATTTAGTTTAAAGCAAAATATTTCGCCTATTAAAAAAAACAAACTTAATAATAGCTACTTAAAGACAAGACAATAAAATTTGTTTTTAAATATCTCTTTAAATAAAGTGAGAAAAACATAATAAAAAAAAACTTTCTCACAAAATTTCGGTTTTTTTTTCGAAAAATTCCAAAACGGCTGCAAATTTTTTAATGTTTAAACAGAATATTGTTAAGCATAAAATTAAGAAACTTTGCTTCAATTTACTACACCTTGTATCTCTTACCGTTCCGGGTTTTTAACAGCCTGTAGGTATATTTTGTTTTCTTTTTTCAATTTTTTTATTCTGTTTTAGGGAAAACCGTCAGGAAGAGTACATCGATAAAAATGGTATTAAGGTAGTAATAGGGCATTATGTAGGTAATCCAATTAAGAAAATTCCAAATGCCACTTATGACATGCTCAACACAAATAGGTTTAATCCGAAACCAAACGCAGGAAGAAATGGAAATCCTGTTATGATAGAACCTCAGGACTTAGTACAAATGCAACAACTTTTTCAAATTAATAGGTTTAATTTACTTGCAAGTGATAGGATTCCGTTAAATAGAAGTTTACCCGATTATCGAAGAAAAAAGTTAGTCCCAAATAAATAGTTTATAACTGAGGCATTGAGGACCATAGCGGACTGTCCAACAAATCAAAAATAGCATAAAACTAGTTTAACAGCCCAAGCAGCAAGCTGACGTTTTATTGACGTCTCCTTTTAGTCAATTTTGGTTACATTTGGTCAGCAAAGACGTCATAGAGATGACGACAAAATGACGTTAAATTGACCTCCCTAAGTCACAGACAAAAGACGCCCCGTTAATAACGTCTTTAAGATGACGAAAAATTGACGCATATACTTTTTTTTAAGCTAAAATGATATGATATTTTATTTTAAAATTGAAATAGAAAAAACTCCTTACTCTTACTGCTTGCAATATCCTTGCACTGCATGATCGCATCTCTGGAGACACCGTCCAACCTAGAGATTCAGATTTTTACACTAGCCGAAGATATTTCTTTTAAAGCTAATTGAGATCACCAACCGGCAACCGCAGACCGGTCACGAACTATATTTTGGTCTCATCGGTACGGTGTAGGCGATAAAAAGCGAAGATGTTGAATAAACGTAGTAGTTTATTGTCCATTACGCCATCTATCGGTAGAGTTTTTTCCTATTTCAATTTTGTAAAATTATTAGTCTTATTTTTCTGGCATATGATATTTCGGTTGGATTTTGACAAGAATCATATAACGTCACAAAAATTCTCTGGCGGGTTTTCTAAACATGAGGTCATTAGATTTTTATGAGCTAGTATAACGAAAAATAACGTCGAAAAGACGTTAATAAAATGACGTTAAAATGACGTCATAATTTTGGTCTGATGACGTCCTATGACCAAAAATGACGTAAAATGACGTCATAATGACGTCAGCTTGCTGCTTGGGAGGGCCAGTGTGCGCTAATAATTATCAGATAATGTGGTAGTAGCTCACTTAATGCACATTGGTGTCTAATGAATAACTTTTGTGCTATTGAAAATACGTGTTTTAAAGCAGTTTTTTTGATTTGTGGGATTGTCCGCTCTGGCTCTGAAATGCCTAAATTAAGTTAAAAGCTGTTAAATAAAAATACGTTACACAACCTATAAAAACTAGGTTACAAGTTTTTGACTTGTGTTAATAAACAAATAAATTAAATAACTTATACTTATTAATTACAATGTTTTAAAAATTACTTTGGTTAGTAAATACCAACCCTTAAATCTAGCGACAAACCTTAATAAAGAAAAAGTTTATTTTATTGTTTTTGGTAATAAATGCTTGTTTTAAAAATAGTTTTTTAAAATTATTTCTTTAATATATAATAATATATTTTAAAAAGCCTTATGGTATAGGGAATCCGCTTATATTTTGACTCACTTTGATCGCGAATAACTTTAGATCAAATAAAGATAGTAAAATACGGTTTTCGCAGAAAACCCTAGATTTTTTAAAAGTTTTTATTATATCCTTCTCACTTGGTTGTGATATTTCATTAACACTAAAACAAAATGGCCGATTTTTCGATATAGGACAAATTAGGTATTTTAAATGAAACACCATTAGACGTTTTCTACAATCCTAAAATTCAATTTTTCCCCATAAAAATCCTAACAAAAGCTAGGTTTTTTATTCCAAAAATTATGAAATTATTTATCCTAAAAATTAACTGTATACCAATTAAGAGTATTATTTGACAATAAAAATTTTCTTCAGAAAAAAATACGTCAAAAACTATATCGTCGCCTTAGGTAGAAAAGCGCGTACCTCCACTTTTATACAAAAATAAGATTTTTACCTCATCTGTTGAAGGGTGGCTTAAGCTAACTATATTCAAATTTCTATTGGTGCGGTATGCGTATAACACTTAGAAACACCCAAAGGCAATATGCCTAATGAATATAATTTTGTGGGGAATGACTATCCTGAATAAAATTATAAAAAAATATATTCATTAGTTTTACATTTAAATAATGAGACTTCTAGAATTACCTACATATTACATTTTAGTTAAACTTATAATAATTTCTAGTTAGCATTCAGTTTTTACCTTCTCCTCTAAAATTACCTTAAATGGAGTTAAGCGGATTTCTTATTAAGGCGACGAATGCCATTTACAAAATTATAATTGCAAAAAGGTTAAATTACTTTTTTAAAACCTTTTGTTATTATTAAGATAAACTTATAGCTCTGTTTCCGTTTTTTTTTCTGTCCACGCCATCAATTTTTTAGAAATTATTAAACCCATGATTTTGAAAAATAACCATTAAAAGATTGTATTTTAAGATTGTAAAAAAATATACACGGTGTTCCATTTAAATTAAAAATCTCTTACTTGAAAAATCGGCCATTTTGTTTTTGTGTTTAACGAAATGTTACAATTAAATGGCAAAAATTTAATAAAAACTTTAAAAAATTAAGCCTTTCTGCAAAAACCGCATTTTCGTAAATTTATTTGTTCTAAATTTATTTATGATTAAAATGGGGCAAAATATAGTCGGACACCCTGTAGGTATTTAAGAAGTATAAATAACTAGAAATTATTTTTTAGGTGCACTTTTCAATTTAAAGACTATCTAACTTACCCAAAAACAAGTATTATCATCGTCTTTCATAACGAAGCATGGTCTACACTTTTACGAACAGTATGGAGTGTGATAAACAGATCTCCAAAAGAATTGCTGGCTGAAATTATATTAGTGGATGATGCCAGTGAAAGAGGTAAGTTAGGTAGAGCAATACCATATAATATTTATTTATCATAATTCTGAAATTATTTGAATTAAAGATCGGATTCATTTATTTGATGTCCTGATTCCGGGATATAGTGAGCCGACCATGTTCATAGCCCAATTAAATAGACCCTGAAATCACAATTTGGGGAGAGTTAATGAATTTTTGACATAAGTTACTTTAAAGTGTCTACAAACAAAAAATATAAAAAAAAATCAACCCCCGGAAAGGGGTCGAAAAAAACTGCTTTCTTGGAATTACTTTAAAACGGTTGAAGTTGAAGAGAAAAATGGTATCTTGACAAAAAAATGGAAGATTTTTATTAAATGGCTTAAAACAATGAAATTTTCGAACAACCAAAAAACGGATCTACCGCAAAACAAGTTAAAAAGTGTTTATGTTGTTAGTGTTTATTGTTGGACGATTATTATTTAAATTCTTGTTCTATTTTCTACTGCTGTATTATTAAAAAACTTAGTTTAGGATTAGTTACTCAACTGGGGATTGAACCTACCCATTTAAAATATATTGCTGTCAAGTAGCCAAAAGTTATATAATTATTATATATTATATTTATATATATATATATATATATATATATATATATATATATATATATATATATATATATATATTATATTTAAAATTATAATCCCTTAATGTAAAATTTTTAGCTATAAAACTTTTGTTAAAAACTTTATTCTCTAGCTCCAACCGTTTTCAAGTAATTTTAAGAAAACACTTTTTCGAGGGTTAAAACAAAATCTCTTTTATACTTTAATTATAGACACTTAAAAAAGTTAACTATATCAAAAAAATTGCAAATACATACATGAATTTGTTAAATAGTTACGATACTTTTTTATAGTTACCCTAACATCATCTGGAGACAAAATTATGAGAACCATTTCGATGAAAAATTTTTAGCTCAACAACTTTTGTAAAGAACTATTTTCTCTTACTTCAACCGATTTAAAATAATTCCAATAAAACACACAAAAAAATTTCAACCCCTTCCAGGGGGTATCATACCTTAAGTGTTAGCAACCCTAATGTCATCTGCGAAAAAATGATGAGAACCATTTCGATGTAAAATTTAATTTTTTTCAACACCTTTCCGGAGGGTTAAAAAATCTACTTTATTCTTCATTTATAGACACTTTAGAGTTAACTATGTCAAAAAATGCAAATACATGAATTTGTTAAATAACTATAATCTTTTAAATTAAAATTAACATCCCTTAAGTTTCAGCCACCCCAATATCATCTAAGAAAAAAATAATAAGAACCATTTCGAACTAGAATTTTTAGCTCTACAAATTTCGTAAAGAACTTTTTTCACTATTGCCAATCGTTTTAAAATAATTCCAATAAAACACATGAATTCCCTTTTTTAACCCCTTTTCAGCGGGGCTGAAACTAAATATCTTCTTTACTTCGTTCTTGGACACTCTAAAGTTAATTATGTCACAAAGAAATGCAAATACATGAAGTTGTTAAATAGTTATTTTAATTAAAATTATCATCCCTTAAGTTTTAGTAACCCTAATGTCATCTGGGGAAAAATGATGGGTACCAATTCGATGTAAAATTTTTAGTTCTAAAACTTTTGTTGGGATTTTTTTCTCTAACATGAACCGTTTTAAAGTAATTTTTAAAAAACACCTTATTTATTTCTTTTTAACCCTTTTCGGAGGATTAAAAGAAAAACTCTTGTATACTTTGTTTATAGACACTTTATAGGTAATTAGTAAAAAAAATGCAAATATATAAATTTGCTAAATAGAAATGATTTTTTTAATTAAAATTATCATCCCTTAAGATTAAGCCGCCCATATATCATCTGGAGAAAAAAATGATAAGGACCATTTTGATGTAGAATTTTTAGCTCTACAACTTTTTTAAAACTTAACCCATTTTAAAATATATTTCCAAAAAACACATTAATTTTTTTTACCTCTCTCTGGGGGTTGAAACAAAATCTTTCCTACACTTTAATTGTAGACACTCTAAGGATAATTATGTCAAAAATAAATGCAAATTCATGAATTTGTTAAACAGTTATAATTTAATTTTTATTTAAAATTATCATCCCTTAAGTTTTAGCAACCCTAATGTCTTCTGGGGAAAAAATAATAGAGACCATTTTGATTTATAATTTTTAGTTTTACAACTTTTGTAAAGAATTTTTTTATCTCCAACCATTTTAAAGTAATTGCAAAAAACACTTTATTTATTTTTTTCAACCCTTTTCCGGGGGTTAAATTTTTTTAAATATTTTTTGTTTGTAGACACTTTAAAGTAACCTATGTCAAAAATTCATTCACTCCCCCAAATTGTGATTTAAGCGTCTATTTAATTGGACTATCAGCCCTGTTGACCTCTATGAATAGATCGCTTGACACAACACAAAGAAAAAAACACACAAAAGCCACAAACATTAAAATATAAAATCAACGTTTGAATGGCGAGTATGCCATTGTAGTTAAAATAAAATTAATTTAAAAAATAATTTTGATTTTAATTGGGCTTAAGAGGATCAGCTCGCTATAAAGTTTTTTTCTTATTTTTTGTTTTAAAATCACCCCTTTAATTTTGTTGGTACAGTTACTGGACACTTTGTATATATCTAATACACATATAGTATATAACGTAAAGTAATTTAAATGTTTTTATGCAACCACCCAAACCAATTTTGTTTAGGGTTTGTATCCTTACCTAACAGGTGTAAAACAGACGCCAAAAAGTTTTTTAACGTTTTTTTTTCGTGATTTTACTGTGTGAAATTTTGGATCCAATGTTTTTACCTTTTAGCTTTTAACCCACTTGTCAATTAATCAATTAAATTTTATGGTTATAAATCTACTTCTTTTCTAATTTTAACGTACTAAACATCAATTTTAGGCGTTCAACCAATTATAATCGCGGTAATAATTGGTGACAACTTTGACGAATAATACATTGTTCAAACGTCAACATAATCGATTGGTATGGAGGAAAACCTCTCTCATGGACAGCCGGCCTTAGAATTAGTTCTTCGCCTAAAATTGATGAAAGTCGGGATATGTTACCGATCGCGATACGGATACGTGAGTCGTATTGATAAGTTTAACGTAACGGATTGGTACTAACGTATCGTTTCTGCGCCAGCGCATTACAATACGAAGACGGATACGTAATGATATTTTAAACTGTTTTTTGTTTCTAATAAAACAGTTTCCATTACCTTAATTTAAAAAATAAAATAAATTAACATTAAGAAATTGTTTTAGAATTCCTTAAAAAACCCTTGGAGGACTACATCTCAACCCTACCAGTAAAAACCCGGATCCTTCGAAGTACAGAAAGAATAGGACTAATAAAAGCTCGCCTGAAGGGAGCTAATGTTGCTGTAGGAGATGTTTTGACGTTTTTGGACGCACATTGTGAGTGCACCAAGGGCTGGCTAGTAGCTCTTTTATCTGTGATAAAAAAGGACAGAAAAACTGTTGTTTGTCCTGTAATTGATATTATTCACGATGATACTTTTGCGTATATTAAAAGTTTTGAGTTGCATTGGGGCGCATTTAATTGGAATTTACAGTTTAGGTAAGAAGAAGTAATAATTTAACCTATTCCTTGAACTTTTATTGCTTTGAGTGTAATAGAAAATGACCAGTATTTTTAGATTTTAAATATGATATGAAAATATTTTTTCCTATTTCTATAGGATGGAGTATCCTGAATACACTTTAGGTTTATTTTTTTAAACCTTTGTTTAAAAATATCCAGTTTAAAAACGCCAAAACATCGTTAACACTGCAAATATTAAATCTATTAGTCACGAAACAATCGATGTAATCGTCTTTTATTTTTAAATAATTTTCCAGGTGGGATTAACAACATTAAAATATAACTAATACCATTTTACAGCAAAATTATTTATTTTATCTATATATGTAATTATTAAAGTACCGACTATATGGTATTAGTTTTAAAACAAAATAAATTTTTAATCGTTAATAGTAACTTGCCTATTTTATGTGCCCACTTTTTTTCTACATCTGAATTCTTTATAATAATCGAATTACAATGACCAAAGAGAATCCAGATTTTTTAAAAATATTTTAAATAGATCTGACCTTATGTTAATGTATACATAAATTCTATGCTCAAATCTCTTTTTATGACATAGCCCAATATAAACCGGGACTTGAATTATTCGAATACCGGGATTGTAAGTATTCGAATACCGATATTGTAAGTTATTCAAATAACAAAATGGGTAAAAATCAGTATTTCGTGACCCAAAAACGTAAAAATAGTAAAAACATATTAGGCGAGGATCTTTTTTTTCATATCTTCAAAATTTTAAAAACTGAGAACAAGGATATGTTATTTTTTAAGTTTTTTCCAAAGGGAAAGACCTTTTCCTTTCTTTTAGTATTCATGAATACCCAATTCTGGTATAGTGATTTTGCTTGTCCCATAAAAAATCACACTAATCTTTGAGAAAGTTAAGATATACTGCATAAGCAATAGGTTTTGGTATATCGGCAAGTAATAGAATAACAAAACAAGCACTATTAGTCACGCATGGTTACATGTCGGTATTAAATTAAATTGTCTCTTTCCTCACATTGCCTATGTTATTTAGCTCAACCGGTACCTAGTTACCAAAAATTTTGTTTTCTAGTAATATAGGTAGCAAATTAATTTTGTTTTAGATGGTATACTCTCGGAGGTAGAGAAATGAATCAACGAAAAATAGATACAACTAAGCCATTTCCGACACCCACAATGGCTGGAGGCCTCTTCGCCATCGACAAGACGTATTTTTCGAAATAGGATCTTACGATCAAGACATGAATATTTGGGGTGGTGAAAATTTGGAAATGTCATTTAGGTAAAGTTTTTATAAACATGTTGTTGCAAATAAGTTTTTACTTATATATGAAGATAGAAGGAGGTATAAATGTCGAATTATGAACGGAAAAAGGAAAAATGGGTAAAAATATATTAAAAGTGTATTAATTGGAAAATATGTGACATACGATCTTCACAAAAATTTTACCAAATGATTTTTAAGTTGTGTCCTCTTAAATTTTCAATTTTTTAAAGTATGTTTTTTCTTGCTTTTTCTTATTTGTAAAAAATAATGCATAAAAAGAATAAATAATAAATAATGCACAACGGCATATAAATATAAAAACAATATTAATTTTAAAAGTACATATTTTTTTATGTGATACAGTAAAATGTACAATATTATTTAAAAACTTTAATGATACTTCTCTACAAAAAAATGGTTTTAGACTTAGAGGCGTATTATATGGTTTTTTATTTTACATAGCTACGAACTAAACACGAACGAAAAAACCGAAAATTTTTCATTTTTTAAGCAATTTTCTGAAGACTAAAGGGTTAAAAAGTAAAACTAGACATGAAATCGTGTAAAGGTTGTAAAAATACACCGAAAACCATATACTGCATATGAATTAGAAATTGTTTTTATTTAGTTTCCCAAAAACTCTTTAGCAATACTTAATAATTTAAAAGAATGGGTCACTTCACTGGCGTTTTTTTGTACATCTCACGAAGGCTTTTGCCTAAATACCAGTGTACCGTGATTGTCGGGTTACTGGATGTTTAACCCATTATTGTCGTGTTTCGTCAATGTTATCCAAGCACTGAAACATGCAGTTTTGCATTTCATAGCAACTTTTAGACAACGCGGTAGTGCCACCACGGACGTTATTTTTAAATAACTACTACCTAAAAATGGCAGAATACTGCACAGTGGTTTGCCATTGCCAACTGTGAGGTGACGAGCAATGAATAATCCGATGTCCGATACCGAGATTCGAACCCGGATTACTGCGGTGAGAGGCTAGCACGTTAGCCCCGGCACCACAGCTCGCCAAACACAAGCGTTAAACGTTTTCTGTAATTTTTTACGACTTATCCATGTTTTGCTGCAGCAACCACCAATTTTCGTCTTAAAAAACAAAAATTTTGACCTGATGACTACGGATTCGTGTTCGGGAGGTTCATAGGCAATTAGGACAACAAGAAAGCCGAATCGATGCGTAACCGTACCAGGAACTGTTTACATTCCGGCATTCTTTGTTTAATCTATTAGTTAGAGTTCTACACTCTTTAGAACGTCGCCTTTCACACACTGGCAGTGTTTAAGATAATTGTAACAGTTTACTTATGTTACATTTTGAGACTTCTTCTTCGAGACAGGTCATTTGTTTTACTGTAGTTAAAAAGTACCTTTGACATGGGGATACATTTTTAATTTAAAAATATCTTTCTACTTATTTTTAGGGTTTGGCAATGTGGAGGAAGAATTGAAATAGCACCATGCTCACATGTTGGTCATATTTTTAGGAAATCCTCACCCTATTCATTTCCCGGAGGTATGTCTTTTTTACAAATATTTTGCTTTTTGATATGGGTTATATTTGACATGTATAGGGTTTTTCAAATTTACTATATTATTTAAAAAAAAGACCTTTGACAGATATTATAAAAAAACTTAAAGAAAACTGGTTTATTGTTGTTTTTATTTTATTCTTTAAACTAAGACTAAAAAACTGGTAAAGAAAGTTACAGCTGAATTACCCTCGTAATGCTAGATATCTTGAAAACGAGAAATTTTGCTGATCCATGTTAATATGATTTTGTTTTCGCTTTATTAATAGTAGAATCTGCACTTAAATTTCTCTAATAACATTTTGTAACACCCAGTATATTTTCAATCTATTATTTAAAATGCTTTAGAGCTCTTGCAAATTCAGTAAAATCCGTTGTGAAATATATTTTTTTTATTTTCTACCTTTATCAATATTTTGCTCTTTCTGTTTATATTTTTATTACACATTTTAACTTAAAGAGAAATATAAATGGTGTTACAGAATGTTGTTAAGAAAATTTAAGGACAGATTCTACTTTTAAAAATGTAAAAATGTTTGTTTAAATATGGGTCCAGAAATACATTGTTCTCCAGGTACAGGGTGTTACAATTTTATTTAAATCGCACTTTTAATATTATCTTAAGTATTTCTTATTTAATTTTTATAAAATTTAGCAGTATTATCTGTATCTATAGGGGGCCAAACTCGTAAAAGGATTGTTTTTTTATATTCTTTACCCCATTTTG
Source organism: Listronotus bonariensis (assembly GCA_014170235.1). NCBI lineage: Eukaryota > Metazoa > Arthropoda > Insecta > Coleoptera > Curculionidae > Listronotus > Listronotus bonariensis. The sequence continues at coordinate 21,684 of JACEGR010001273.1, forward strand.
TTTTAATTTGGCAATGTTAATTATGGCATTAAGAGGATAACTTATTGCCAACAAGGAATATTTCTAACAAAAAAAAAAACGGTACGCCACTGACTGTGAAAATGTATGTGCTTTTTTTCGATTAAGCAAATAAAAATACAGCTTTTACGTCTCGTATCCTGTTTAGTTTAGGAGAAAAAAAAACATGAGAGAAGCACTGAGAAAAATTTTGTTTTAAAAATTGGGTTTTATAATTTTTTATTAGCAGTTATCTAACTACAACAATAAATACTCATTTAAATAATATTTATATCTAGTCTTACAACTCACTTAAATAGGTATTTTTAAAAATTTTCAGCTGTTTAAAAAGTTTAAAACCCTATATCTTAAGAACGACAGATTTGCGGACCCATGTTTATATAAATTTTTTAAATATTTTTGATGTACAAAAACATTTTGTAACAGCCTCCATAGGACTATCTTTATTTTTCTACACAAAGATTCAATAGTGCTCACAGTTAAAAGCTTATTTATATTTTTAGGAATAAACAAAACACTATTTGCTAATCTTGCTCGGGTCGCTCTCGTTTGGATGGACCAATGGGCAAATCTTTATTTTAAGTTTAATGAACAAGCAAGACTCATGAAAGACATTCAAAATGTAAGTTCAAGACTGGAACTAAGACGAAATCTTCGCTGCAAAAATTTTGAGTGGTATTTGATACCGTTTGGCCACAACATTTTTTTCCGAAAGACGACAGATTTTTCGGAAAAATTAGGAATATTGGACAAGATTTATGTCTTCTGAAACCGGAAAGAAAAGGATTGTCAAATCAGCCCATGGGAATGGCAAAAATTGATAGGTTAGTTTCTAATTCTAAATATTTTACTAATTTATTAGATAAAACCAAGAGGGTAAAAACATCTTAAAATGTGCAGGGTGTCTCAAAATTTTAAACAAATATTTAAAGAGAGTTTTTAAATACCCATCCTAAAATGCACCATCTTTGAGTTACAGTCATCATAAGTTTTCCCTCCCAAAAAATCAATCACAGTTATGTTAGAAAAAATAGTCTTGTTTTAAATTTAAAAGACAGTTTTCCTTCAATATTAAGGCTAAAGCCGCAGCAATTTAAAAAAGCATAAATTTTTGAGAAACTTTTATTATCTTTGTTTTCCTCCAGATTGAGGTATAAGAAAAAAATGTTATCAATAATTATTATTTTATGTGTAGTTAGGAATAAGAAAAAATAAAACCTTTTGTGCTTATTAGTATTGGTAACATGTGCCATTAGGGTGTCCGTTATTTCTTAAATCGACTTTTTTTAGCTATTGCGCCTCGAACTTTTAGTTTATAGCCTAAAAAATATATCCAATATAAAAACGCTCTTAAGTCCCGATTTAAACCGTTCCGATATCATGTTGCTTTTCCCATTTAAATAACATGGAACTTTTGGACATTTTCACACACACAAATAAATTAAAAATCTACTAATCGCATATTTTGATGCGAAATTTGACGCTCTACAAAAGAGTTTTCTTACGAATTTTTGATTAAGTCACTCCTTTAAGAGTAATTTACCGTCAAATGTTGAGTAAATATTGAGTTGTAGCCACCCTCGAGAATTTCATAGTAAACCCGCATTTTTTAAATAAAATACTCTGTATATTACATCGCCAATAAATGGTTAATTTTAAGAGCTTCAAGAAAATACAACAATGTCTATCTCTTATAGTTTTGGAAATATGGCCATCCAAATCTAAAAAATAATAGATATAGTGCCTATTTTATCTTCGACAGTAAACTTAGTGCCTATAGCTTAAAGCCGAAGATACAACGGAAATTTAACATAATTTTCAGATTTAAATATCATTATTTTAAAAGATAGACATATCAAATGTGGTATTTTCTTAAAACTCTTTTTTTGGGAAATAGTGGACACCCTAATGTGCCATGTTTCGTAAATTTATTTTTCTTAAAGAAAACAATATTTTTAGGTGTTTGGGAGATGATGTAGTCGACGAAATGTTTGTAATGACCAAAGATGGATTTATAATGACGGATGATTCAATTTGTTTGGATGCTCCCGAAAAGCCAGGCATAGGTCCTCTGAAAGTAAGGATTATGGCTTGCAGTGGGTTTTCCAGACAGAAATGGGAATACGATGAAAAGGTAATCTCAAATCAGAATTATATTTTTAAATACTAACTATGTTTTAAGGATTTTTTCGTATTTTCAAAAAAACTTGTTAACAGTATTGTTGTCAAAGTAGCTGTTTTTAACAGTCGCTATATTTTGACAATAAACCTAATTATCTTTTAAATAAGTAGATACACCAAAAAGTTTTAGAAAAACCACAGTTAGCCTATTTATTTCTTAAAAAGTAGACAAAAAGCTTATGTAAATAAATTATAGATGGAAAAAAATATATAAAACATTATTAAATATCATGTTTGTCTCCAGTGATTTTTTAAAAGTCTTATAGTTTGTTTTGGAATGTAAGAAAAAATACTTCAAAAGTGATTATTAGAAAACAATTACTAAAATACTTTTTTTATTAGACTCAAGAACTGAGACATTTAACGAATCAAAAGTGCATCGATATTTCTGATATATCATCACCGATGGATGGACTAATTCTCTCGGACTGCGATGGAAGCAAAAGCCAAAAGTGGAAATTGGAAAGTGTACCGTGGAACTAATTTATAAATTAGATTAGGTTTCTACTTTATATATTTTTATAGTTTTTTAACAGTCATTTTGTAATAAAATTTATTAAAAAAACAATTTAATATTATTTAGAAAGAAGTCCATTTTGAAGTGGAGTCAATATAGTATTGAGGATTGTATAAGGGAAGTCTTTACTCCACAAATAAAATGCCAATCTAAAGTTTGAGATGTGATGCATTTCGGCAGGTGTTCCTGCCATCATCGAACTCTAAAATATATATTAAAAATAGTTCAAAAACAGCAAAAATAATTTGAAAAGGCATTAAAACATTAAAAATGATAAAAACTTACATAAAACTATGTCTTCACGTACACAAAACATAAACAATTAAAAATATTTTTTTATATTTTTAATTCTTTATGTTTTGTGTACGTGAAGACATAGTTTTATGTAAGTTTTTATCATTTTTAATGTTTTAATGCCTTTTCAAATTATTTTGCTGTTTTTGAACTATTTTAATATATATTTTAGAGTCTGATGATGGCAGGAACACCTGCCGAAATGCATCATATCAAAACTTTAGATTGGCATTTTATTTGTGGAGTAAAGACTTCCCTATACAACCCTCAATAATTTAATATTTATACAGCGTAAATAATATTTATTTCTAAAAATTGGGCACTTAAGATGCAGCTTAGGGCCGGATTACGTAAAACAAAAAAAAAATGCCGCAAAAGTTTTAAAAATATATTTTTCCAAGATCTTTAAAAAAATGCTGTTTTTTAACCGTTAACATGAAGTTAAAGTACTTCATTCTAGTACACTACGGAAAGTGTTAAAAAACTTAACTTTTTTAATACTTTAACGCTTTATTTCACACTTTGAACTAGTGTTTTGTTTCAATGCCTACTACAATAAACTTAAATATCAATTTATCATATGTAAGAAGTTACCTTTGATTTCGTCATTTTTTCTTTTAGTTCTTGTGTCCATAGTTTTAAAGTTTGACAGTTTGCTAATAAATTTATAAGAAATTTTTGAAAATTATTAGTAATAATGAATTTGAATGATTTAGAAATTGAAAAAAAAATTATACTGTTTTAGTAGTATTTCTAAAAAAGTAGAATTATTAAACGGATAATTGGCTCTTAAAAATAGGAAGGCTATGATTTTTGTTGCAATATAATGGCTGTGCTGCAAAAATTAAAATTAAAGTTTATTAAGTTTTGATAAATAAAACATGTATAAAATGGTATTTTGGAAAACTTTTATACGGTCGTGGAAAAAATATAGTATGTAACATATGCATAAGGTGTCTGTTTTTACTCATAGAAAAATTCGTAAAAAAATTCACTATTGTGCACGTCTTACATAAATTACTAATTTGTGTGTCTTTAAGAACTACTACTGTCACAAATGCACCTACCAAAAAACTTCCGTCCCCCTAAAAAACCTTTTTGAGAAAGCTAATATATTAAACAATTTATTTCGCTTAAGGGTTTATGATTATTATGATTGAGTATATATGCATAGACATAAGCTACGCGGAGAGATACCGCTTCCAATGGCGCAAATTTGCCTATCGAACGCCGCGCCGGCTGGCTTGCCTAAAGCTCTTTGCTAATTATTGTGAAACGTATTCTAATTGGTCAACTTCGAATATATGATATACAGTGTGTTTTAAATTGGTGGGGAATGTATTGGGATATTAAATACTATAGGAGAAATAAAAAAATGGGTAAAAGGAAAAAGTTGTAGGCCATACAATCGCAAATGCCGTTTAGATAACGGCTGTATCCAGTTTGGTTTTTGAGATATTTAAGGAAAAAAACTAAAATTGTGAATTTTAGAAAAAATGCTGTATTATTTTTGTTTTACATAACTTTTAAACTCTGTCAAAACATTATCTGGGCAACTTTTTAGTAACAATGCAGAGATTGAAGCTATTTTGTTTTTCGGCACATTTTTAAAAAACTTTTTTTCCTTTTAAACTGATGCATAACATTTTTAAATATATTTGATTTTTGGGACAAAACAAAGTAAACAATAATTTTTGGCTCACGTTGCTCACTGAGAGGCTATTGGCTCTACAAACAATTGCCATTCAAAATAATACTTTTTGATGGGCTCTTTAAAAACTTTCGTATGGAAGTAGATTTGTTGTAAGCGTAAAGGTATTTTATAGTTATTATGTTATTGTGGATCATAAAAAAAAAAAAATAACGCATAAACTTTATATATTTATAGAAACTTACAGCAAAAGAAGCCGTGCTAGAACTTAATTAAACTGCCTATACTGCGGTTTAATTAATAAAACATTGTATCCAAACTTTACTTTTTTACCAGATTTCAGTGGTCGGTTATAAGTCATTTCATAGTATCTACCAACCATCCGACTCCTGACAAAATGGCGAATAAAAGTCCTAAGACAATAATTTAACTTTTATGTTTTTTGGCAATGGCTCAGAACTTTTAAATAAAAACATGTCTTAACTTATATTGATCATAAGTTAGTTGCTATCTTTAAAACTATATGAAAAAACAATTTTAAATATAACCCAAATAAAATATTCTTTTATTTACAGTGAGAATATTAAAAGTCTTCTCCTTAACTTTTTGAATTGGACAAGACATCGAGATTGGGTGAAATTTGTATAAAAGGCTGTCAGTTTAACTACTATTTGACATAAAAATAATTTCGGTCATGTGGCGTAAGTGCCAAGGGGTATGGATTGTGGAGGGGAGGATAACTATCTTTTATGGCGGACAAGTTGAAAAAGTGGCAATCGGAATGTAGCAAATTGGGATGGCGCCACAGTAGCCAGTGGAGAGATTTTGGTATTTCTTTCCTTTTTTATTTTGTATCTATCTGTCCTTTTTCATTTTGTATCTCACTCTAATAATTCATGCTCATTGGTTAAAAATCTCCTCTGGCTACTGTGGCGCCACCTTAAGTTGCACCTTTCGACTGACACTTTTTAAAACATTCAGATGGTTATCCTCCCCTCCACCATCCATACCAAGGGGGCATTCGGCATTAGCAACTTTTTTATTGATATGGGGTCATGTAGCACCTTGTGTTAAGGGCCCTTTAATACTATTTTGGAATTTAAAAACAAGTTGTTTTTTTTATAAGAAACCCCATTACAAGAAAATAAAAGTTTAAGAAGGCGAACTTTTTATCTGTATTTTTTCGTGTGGAATTTAATCAAATTTATCGTCAAATCCCAAATTTTGCGAAAATATATGCTTTTTTCTATAATTAAAAGCTTTTAAAAGATTTGCATAAAAAATTAAAGAGTCAAAAAATTTACAAAAACAAAACAAATAAATAATTTGCTTTTAAAATTTTCATTTTCTTTTGGGGGAAGGAGAGAAGACTTTGGCTTAATACCATCCAATTTTGATTCTTTTGTATACAGTGAATTGCAAAAATGGCTTAATGTTAAAAAAACTTTATTTTTTTAGAAATTACATTTAAATAAAAAAAAGATATATCACTGCCTGTAAAAGTCAAATACAAATATTTTTTGTTTTCCACAGTTAACCAGGTAAAAATATTTTTATAAGAAAATTATAAAGGGAAAGTAGACACATGTATTTAAAATATTGGAGTAGTTGGTACTTTCGATTTACCCAGAAGTAAATTGAGGGTGGTAATTATAAGAAAAATGTTAATTTGTGCTTATATTACGATACATTTTAGATTTATATACAAAACTAAGAAAACATTAGCAAAGAATCAACATCATGTGTCACTTTGTATACCTAAATTAGCGTAAATAAATCCAATTTAATACCCAAAATAACCCACAGATACATTGTGGTTAGTAGCATTTATGGGATCAAATCGGTGCGTTTACAAGCATGCGTATTTAAAAGTCAAGGGCAAATACGATATTGGCCATAGATAACCTATATTAAGATAGATAGAGTGGTAAGAAGCATTTTTCGGATATTTACGACCTCGCGCAGTAAACAAATCACGGGTGGACGAACATGCGTACTAGGGGAATACAACACCGGCACTCCATACCCTCCGTCCGCGTTCTGACCGTGACGCTCATTAGCTACCGTACTCCGAACTAGAAATCCAGAGAAGGCGTCGTAAATTCTTTCCGATAATGCGGATAGCCTGTTTGGCGCCAGACGCGTTCACTCTCGATTTGCTTGCGCACAATCCCGTTTTTTCGCCCATGAAATGTAACTTTTGTTTCGCGCACGTGATAACATTGGCAATCCCTCAAGACCAGTGATATTGGATCATCCTTTCTCACCGTGCTCCCTGTGCTTCAAACGGAAAAGCCAGAGAGAGTTGATAAATTCTGCCCGTTAGTCCGTTTGGCGCACGCGCGTCTTCCTTTGGTGCCAAAACGCAGCAACCCGTTTTTTGGTCATTTAATGTAACGTTTATTTTGTTCAAGCTTTAACCATTGGCAATTCATCAAAATTAGTATTTAATACCCTTTAAAATTTTATTAGAACTGTAGTTGAGTGTCAATCGATCATTGACTTTAAAATTAATAAAATCTTATTTCATAAAAACGAAATGTTGTCTACGTATACAGTATGTCCACGGATGGACTTTACAATAGGACAAATGAACCAACAATTTAAATGTTTAGGAATGTTGTCTATGGCAACTGCTTTTGCTTCTTAAAAAACAAGATTTACGTTGAGAAATTGGTTTTGTTTTGTACAAGGGCTCCGAAAACTACAAAAACGTGAAAATAAAAATACCTCCTTTATTTTTAATAATTTAGTAAAATCTTAAATAAATAAGGTTTTTAAAATTGAATAAGGATACCATATCCAAAATTTCACATTAAATAAAGCAAATTTCGGTTTCTAGTGTCATATTTTTTAAAATCATGTTCCACACCTTTTTAACGTAATTTAACTAGTTTTAATACAACGCAATAATTATTGTCAAATATATTTAAATACGAAAATATAAAACCAGGTAAATAAGGTAAAATGGGTGTAAAACATGATTAAAACAATGATTCCAAAAAAATTTTTTTTGTTTATTTTGTGTGAAATTTCAGATCTCGAATACTTATTCAATTATAAAAATCTTTTTTATTTGACATTTTGCTAAATAAGTAATAAAAAATAGGTGGTTTTGTCTTGGTCCATTTTCACATTTTTGTAGTTTTTGGAGCCTCTGTACAGTACAAAGCAAAGGTCTTAACGTAAATATTGTTTTTTATAAAGCAAAAGCAGTTGCCTCACACGACTTTCTTAAACATTTAAATTTTTGATCCATTTATTCCTTTGTAAAGTCCATCCGTGGACATACTGTATGTATAAAGTCCCATGTATATTTTTATCTAAACTCAGATATAAAGTGTCCATTGGTTTTACATTTTACAACTAAACGTCTACCAGACTGGTCATATTGCGACCGTGCTAGTAACAGTTCTAACAATTTTTCTCCTTTCTGAACGCAGATACAGATCAGAGAGCACGATTGGCCTATGGTCAAGTTAAATTACTGTAAAAGCTGTGCGATGCATATTTTCAGGGCATTTGCACATTCATCATTGTAAATATCGATTCAAATGCACAGGCTTAACATGATGCATGGTTTCCAGGATGTAAGTTTTTTATTTTAAAATTTATTTTGTAATTTTGCTACGGGATAAAATTAAATTGTGTAATAGGATGGTGTATCTATTGTCGTGGAATTATATAATAATTTTGTATTTAATCATAACTACTGTAAAAACGAGGAAAGAACCACCAAGAAAATAATGTTTTAAAACGGGAAATAATGAGAAAATACGAGGAATCATTGGAAATTGGGGAAATTGTCCCTTACCTGCTGCTCAGGAAATTTTTAAAAATATTTGCGGCTTCGAAAAAAAATCAAAAATAAATAAAGTACTGCTGGTATTTGAAATAAAAATTATATCGTTGTATTGCTGCGAAAGCTTATTAGGTCAAAAATGCAATGGTCTGGAAATATAAAAAATTAAAAAAATATGGCTTTTTCAGATGATTCCGTACAAAAATTATCTTATTGTTAAAAAGTTTATTTTCTAGCAAAAACTCGCCGTTTTTTAACACGCCTTTATTAGCTTGGGTTGTATGTATGTATGTATGTATGTATGTATGTATGTAACGGAATCTTTAGGCTTAATTTTCACCAACTTCCAGCGATTCGATTTCTTTGATACTTTGCACACGTATCAAGGACCCATGACAATGCAATAATCTGCAAACAGTTCCCCGTTATCCTGATTAGGATCGCCAGGATAAATAAGTTCCTTTATACATTTTCTGTAGGAGAGTAACAGAGAAAGAGCTAGTGCGCGATCTGCGCACGCGTTTCGGACGTACTCTCAGCATAAGGCTGACAGAAACTTGTTCGGAGTAGTTGCGTTCTGAAACCCCATGCAACAGTGAAGCTTTAAATGAAATGATTAGATTACGAAGTAGTTCGTGAAACATTTCAATATCACATGTCCGCAGAAAACTAATTGATATATCGAACTAAAAATGAAAAATAAATAATAGTTTAAAAAACTAGAAAAACACGCTTTTATATTATATATATAAATTCATAAATAATTGTTCATTACAAAGAGTTTGTATTACAGTAATAAAAGGTCAAACAATGAATCATAATTATATACCTCAAAATAGAAATATAATAAAATTTAAGATAATAACAGAATAATTCACTTCAGAATAAAAGCGTGGGGTGCTTAATATATTAAATGTTATAATTATTTCATTTGTAAATATTTATGAGGGAAAAGTTATGAAATGCACCCCACGCTTTTTACTCTGAAGTGAATTGTTATAATCTTAAATTTTATTATAATTCTATTTTGAGGTATATAATTATGATTCATTGTTTGACCTTTTATTACTGTAATACAAACTCTTTGTAATGAAAAATTATTTTCTAATTTTTAGTTCGGTTGCATATAAAAGCGTGTTTTTTAGTTTTTTAAACTATTATTTATTTCCATTAGGGAAGTTTTGTTTTTAAACAAAATAAAATGTTTTTTTCTCTTTCTTTTTATCTACCCTTAGTTATCTGTACGTGTGAAAGTTTTCGCACCTTCCGGCTATTTTTGGAATTTTTAAATGAAACACCCTATATATTTTATCATTTTTGGACCTGGACAATTTTAAATAGAAATTTGACATTTAGAGTTTTTAGGCTTACTTGATATTTTGAGAGCCATTTGTAATATTTCATCTAGGTGGCCATTATCCTTTATTTATGTCCTTGTTTTTTTATCCGATCGCAAATAAATGGGTATCGTTAGATTTGTCAAAACATCCATATTTTTAAAATGCTTGTCTAAAATCGTGTATTTTTATAAGATCACCTAGGGTCCTTAGATTAATTTAAGCCTAATTAGGATTACCCATACTCTGTTCACTATAAAATAAGAAAAGCACTTGAACAATTTTTTTTTATTGGTGTAAAAAGTCAGTAACCCTAGTTACCAGAATAAAAAGATATTTTATTGGTTTAAAACTACAGAAACCAGAGTTACTTACTAGGTATTTATTATCAATTTATAGTGGCCAAAGTATAGATGCAATCTTTAAAATTGCCCTAAAATAAATTAGGCCAATAAACGTTTTTAAATGTCACATTCTAATTTGGAATTGTCCCAGGAATCCGTAAATGATAAAATACAGGTTATACTTTTAAAAAATCAAAATTGGAGTTATTTCCGGTGAAACCAAAAGTAACTCAAAAATAAAAAATATGCAAAAACTCTCATACCATGTACGTGTATAGTTAGAACCATATTTATTTCATTCTGAAAGCGATGCCGCCAAATACACAAAAAATGACAGAGCCTGATTACAAATATTTTAGATAAATAAATAAAAATATTGCGAAAACACGTATCACATACTTAAAAGAACAAAGTGGGAAGTTCGGGGCCTGTCCAGTTGGACCGTATAGGGATGCATACGCGCGGAACCACGAGTTTCTCTGTTGGGAACCGTAAGTGGAGGAACTATACTGGACAATTCTTCAGAGCAGAAGCCATGGAAGTACCTATAAAAAAGCGATAAATCCCCCACAGCCCGACGATGTGCAAGAGAGGGAAGCCTTTCTGTAAGTGAAGGATCATTAATGAGACGAATAGCTCTTCTTTGAATAGAATCAAGAATGGTTAGGGTTGTGGGGGACGCCATGCCCCAGATATGAGAACAATATTCCAAGGGAGGTCGGATTTGGGACACATACAAAGTGTATAAATTAGAAGGGAAAAATACTTTTTGGCTCGAAAGAGAAATCCAAGCTTTTTGAAGCTGCCGTGGCTATAGATACAATGTGTTTATGCCAGTTAAGGTTACTTTCAAATGTGACGCCCACAAGATTAAAGGTGTCTTTGCTCTGTAAAACTTGGCCGCTCATAAGTATAGGATGAGTATTTGATGACTCTTTTCGCGACAAGGAACATGATTGTGTTTGGATGCATTAAAATGGACGAGATTTTAGCGCCCCAATCCAATATTAAATTAAGATCCTGCGAAAGAGATATCTGCATCGCTCTGCGTTTGTTTTCCAAGTCAGGTTTAGTAATGGGTTTAGGAACCCGAAAACTGGAGTGAAGGGTACTATCGTCGGCGAAACTATGAATGGAATTAGTTGTGGACGAGAGAAGGTCGTTGATGTGAAGAAGAAACAATGTTGGTGCCAGAACTGAGCCCTGAGGGACTCCAGCATTTACTTGGTGAAAGCTTGAAGAATGGCCGTCCACAATAACTAATATACGACGATCAGATAGATAACTAGAGAGCCAAGTACAGAGTTTAGTTGAAAGACCATAGGAGGGAAGTTTATTAAGAAGTGCGGCATGCCAGACCTGGTCAAAAGCTTTGGATATATCAAGAGCAACGATCTGGGACTCACCTAGAAACTCAAGAGACTTATTCCAGCAGTGTGATACGAAGGAAAGAAGATCTGCTGTAGATCTTTTGTGGCAGAAATCCATACTGCCTGTCATGCAAAATTTTGTGTTTTTCTAAGTACTTAAGAATTTGTGAATTAATTAGTTTTTCCATTACTTTACAAAGAACTGAGAGAATTGAAATTGGTCTATAGTTAGATGGAAGAGATTTAGATCCTTTCTTGGGAATAGGTTGAACACGTGCAGCTTTCCAGCTTTCCGGAAAGATACCCGTGTTGTAAGAAATTCGAAAGAGCCGAGTTAAGATTGGTGCAAGTTCTGGAGCACATTTTTTTAAAACGATTGCTGGTATGCCATCCAGCCCAGACGATTTCTTGGTGTTAAGGGAAGAAAGGATACGCTTAATGTGTTTTACCTTAAAAATAATATCGGGCATTTTATGAGGAACTAACATCCTCTTATTTCGTCTCTGGCGTGCCATAAAACCTGTAACGCGTGGCAAATTCGTCGGGTTAAATATTCTTTGCTGCAATAAATCATTGTCTATAAAAGGGTTTATTTGCTTTATCATTTTTGTGTACTTGGCTGCATCGCTTTCAGAATTACATTAATATGGGTCTAACTAAACCAAGTCTTATTTGGATATATCAAATATTCTAGGGGTTATGGCTTGTTATATAAATTTGTTGACACTCGATAGACATATGGTTATTCAAAAAAATCTTTTAATATCACTCGTTTACAAGACTTGTGCTACTCAATAAAAAAAAAGAAATAAATATTCACTTCAGCCACTAACAATACCCGCAGTAAGCAAACCACTATTCGTTAAACCGTGGGTAGCCGTAACGTAAGGCCGCATTAATAAAGATAACTCAATTAAGATGAGTCTCCTACCTTCAATTAGAAAGCAATATTGTGTCGCCTACTGATTCCTTGAAAATGCACTTTGAATAATAAAGATGAGGACAAAATAATTAGCTTGACATGACTAGGTCTTCTTATGGGCTTAGGATGATCCGAACGCCTACGTAAATTTTATTATATTGTTTTTGTTCCGAGAACAAAGTTTTTTATATTTATATGTATATGTTTAGGGCATTAAAAATAACGACCGTGGTGGCACTACCGCGTTGTCTAAAAGGTGCTGTGAAATGCAACTGCATGTTTCAGTGCTTGGACAACGTTGACGGAACAGGGGAACGATGGGTTAAACATCTAATAACCCGACCCCTTACGGTACTCTGGTATTTAGGCATAGACCTTCGTAGGATGTCAAAAGATAAAAAAAAAAATTACTATACTATATGTTTAGTTTTGTTTCTTAAAGTAATACAAAAATAGTAATGTTTTTTTTTTATTGATGGCTGTGTATTTTATATAGTCTATCTTTATAAATATCTCAGGTGACACAAAATGTTGTTAAAGATGGGTCCACATTTAATTCATTCTGAAAGCGATGCCGCCAAGTACACAAAAAATGATAAAGTAAACAAACCATTTTGTGAACAATGATTTATTGCAGCAAAAAATATTCAACCCGACAAGTTTCTAGTATCACGCCACGTGCCACCGGTTTTATAGTAGGACAGAGGCGAAATAAGAGGATGTTTTTAAGTACGTGATACGTGTTTAAGCAATGTTTTTTTTTAAATATTTATCTAAAAATATGTAACAGGCTCTGTCCGAGGCTATGTGCATTCAAAAAGGTTTGTTAACTTTATCATTTTTTTGTACTTTGCGGTATTGCTTTCAGAATAAAATAAATGTGGACTCATCCATACCCTTTGTAGTTTTTTTATTCTTTAAAAGGTTTTACGGTACAATAAAAGCAAAAATTAACGTTTTTGTGCATTACCACAACTATAAAATCACTTATATGCCCAGTTTTTTTCCTATATTTAAATTATTTATTAATATCGTTTTAAAACCATACAGGGTTTATTTAAAACAAAAATAGGAAATTTTATGGTATAAATGTTGGGCCAAAAGTCAACCATTGGAGAAATATTTAAAACAAAATTAAACTAAAAATGTCTTATCTTTAATCTTTTACCTTAAATAGGTTAGAAAAAATCCTTCTCGAGGCGTAATTATTTACATTGTTTTTTTATTTTAAATCTGTAACTTTATTAAAAAGGTACAGAAAAATAAAAAGTTTTTAAATAAATTATAATACCCAATTTTTTCAAAGAAGAGCTGTTTGTCTTATAAATGATCCTTTACTTACTCAAAGACTTCCTTCTTTTGCCCATCGTCGAGCTGTGGGAGATCTATCGCTCTTTTATAGATACTTTTACGGCTTCTGCTCCGACGAATTATCCAGTATAGTCCCTCCTCTTGGAGCTCCTAACAGAGAAACTCGTGGTGCCGCACGTATGCATTCCTATACGGTAAAATTAGACAGGCCCCGAACTTCCCATTTCGTTCATTCTTTTATCCCTAGAGTTTCTAGACTGTAGAACCTACTGCCAGCGGAGGTCTCTCCTCTTACCTTGCTTAAGACACCCACGGTACGTTAGTATTTAGGCTTTCAGTCTTCGTGGATTGTCCAAAGATAAAAAAATCGTATCGTAAGTGTTTCTTTTTTAATTAAGTGAACAAGCACAATGTAGTTAGTCTATTCTCACCCCTTCCATTAATTATAAAAAAGTGCAAAGATATTTAAATAGTATGTTTTTATAACAGAAATATTTTTGTATAATTTTGTTATTCTAGCACTTTTTATTTTTAAGATATAGAACAGAAACCTTACTTTTTTGTCATTTTTGTACCGCGACCCCAATGGTTTACTTTTTGACCCATTATATTAGAGACATTTGCACCTATTATTTTGCAATTCTGTTGTGGTTAACGTTATTCTGAGTCTACGCAGTAATGCAAACATGATCCGTTATCGTTATTAACCATACCGGACTCCTTTAATTACGGATGAATACCGAAGAGCTTATCGTTATTGGTAAACTGCGTGGTTGTCGGATTGTAGAATTTTTAATATCAATTATTTAAGAAGGTTGACATTTTAATGCCGTATTAATTAAAATATCATTGATACATAGGCTCTAATTAGCGAAAATCCATAGCAGTAAGAAAAATAAAATAGTAAAAGAAATTAAAACGGACTTGCATTTTTAAGACGTATTAAATCAGTAATCTATTTACATGTTACAATCTGGCACACTTGCTTTTTATTCTACTACCAAACCTAACCTTACTTTTGTGTTTTTCTTATACTGTATGTTACATCTACTTTGAAAAACAAAATCAAGAGAATTATTTGCATATATTTAAATATCAATATATAACTTATGGAGAATAAAAGTAAGTACTGATTTTTCGTAAACTTTAAAATCGGTGAACCACAGGTAAAAATAATGTTATGTATCGAAAGCGCAGACGCAAGATAAATTTATTCGAAGAGGCTGCAAATCTCTGTCTAAACTGCTGCTGTAATCGTTATGTTTTAATAACGATAACCATAAGGAAGCCAAAAAACGTTCGTTATTTTAAGAGGTGCAAATGTCTCTATTGTTACTCTAAAAAAGGAATCCCTTTAAATATCTATTGTACTTTCACACTTATGACACTTTCACACGTAAACGGTTTTGTTCGGTTCGATTCGTTTTCGGTTAATTTTCTGTTTCATTCGAAAACGAATTAAATTCTTCACACATACCCAGGTCTTTCATGGTTCATATAAGGTTTAGTGTTATTCTGCCGAAACACAGCTTAAGATTTCTCTCTAGTCTAGTAAAAATTTATTGATTTATAGACGTCAAGTTCTTGCTATACTAATTATTTATAAAAGGACAACAAAACGGTGGAGTGTGGAGTGAAGAAGCCATTGATGGAGTACTAACTAGATAGAGATTCATATGGTATATGGCAGGTAAAATGCAAATAATGCTTTTGTTGCCTATTTTTTTACGATTTTCAGCACCTCTATAAAAAATTTAAGTGTGTCAAATTCATTAAAATCTTTATGACAAGAGAGTACTCCTTTGAAAAATAAAAGTTGTCAATTTGGTGTTTCTTTCAAGGCTGCAATTATTTCTTTTTAACAGAATCCATTTTGGTTTTTTAGGGAGGTTTTTTAAAAGACAATTTTAATTTTCCAGCTGTACGTTGTGTTTTGGAAACTGACTGTAGAGTTGTATTATCATTATCAATATTTACTTCGACAACACCATTATCACTATCATTGCCATGAGTAATTTATGAAAAAGTGTTATCTGTTTTTTTTTCTTTAAACTTTTTGTCCAGGAATTGCAGCTGAGGTGCATAAATGTATGTTTTTGCCCATAATGCTACAGAATCTAAACCGTGCGGTGAACGCCTTCATTGCTATTTGTTCTCTGAAAACAAATTTAACCTGGAGTCCTTATTCTTGAAACTGGAGAACAGCGTACTCATGAGAAAAGTGGGCGGAGTTCTCTTGAAAAGCCTAAATAAGTATTCTTGAACGCAAACGACTGCTTCCATTACGCGACTGAAAGGAAAACAGCACGGAAGTGAAGGCTTATTTTGGCGATGTGATTAAGTACATTTCTCTTACGCTCTAGAATTAGGACCCTGCCTTAGGACAATTTTACACGTAAATGCTTTTTTTTATTCGGGTCATTTTTGGTTCGTTATCTGTTGATTCGATAACAAAAAAATCCTTTACACTGCTAAAACGAATGCTTTGTGTGTTTGAGCCTTAGATAACCTACATATTGAGATGTGCAGTGGCAAGAAGCATTTTTCGGATTTTCACCATTTTGCGCAGTAAACAAATGAATGGGTGGACGAACATGCGCACTTAAAAGCCGTAGCAAAATACAAACACCGGCACCCCGTACTCTTCGTCTGCGGTCTGACCGTGTCGCTCATTATCCACCGTACTTCGAATAGAAAATCAGGACGCCGCGCCGTCGACAAATTCTTTCCGATAATGCGGATAGTTTGTTTGGCGCCAGGTGTGTTTACCCTCAACTTGCTTGCGCACAAACCGGTTTTTCGCCCATGAAATGTAACTTTTGTTTCGCGCAGGTTATAACATTGGCAATCCATCAAGATCAGTGGTTTGAGCCTTATGAAACCAAAAGGCTCAAACACATGTTTCGAGTATCGGACTGATTGTAATCCTTACGATTTTTGATAAAGAGTTTAATTTAAAAATTGCATGTAAAACATTGTGGTAAAATAAAAAAGCGAAGCCATTGCCCAGTCCGACACCCGAAACATTTGACACTGACAGGCTGGATTAAAGTGCCGCTTTCATATATGGCGGTATAAATATTTGTGGTAGACTTGTCAAAGGGAACCTTCCTTAAAGTGTTGAAAATGTTCTTATCATAAAGTCAATTTTATTACTGGCCCAGGGACTAAAAAATAGCTAAACCAACAGAGCTTTAATCTTGTATTTAAGGGTACAATAAAAAAGAATTTTAAGATAAAATTCAATCGAGTAGTAGTGTATTCTAACACACGTGCCTATTCATTCAAATTTATTTTGTTACATATGGATGACGACTAGATGCATAATGCATGTGTTTATTCAAATATCAAATTGAATTAGAGAGAAGATAGATGTGGCCTGCTCTTAAGTTGAATTAGGTGGTAGCTCCCGCCTATTTTATAATTCAGTTTTTATATATGTCATATTATTAAAGGTATTGGGCAACCACACTGCATTCTTCAAATAAGTGGATAAGTAACGTGGTAACGGTATGAATTAATTCCGATAAATTTGATAAATGAACGTTGTTAAGTTCGTATAAGGAATAAATGATTATTTATAATTGTGATTTATACTAAGTTCTATTTATTAGATTATCGTAATCTGCTACAAAAATTGGATGATATGTGATAAGATCTTTTGCTGAAAATCTCAACAGTTTAATCAATTAAGTACTGGTGAAAACAGGTAGAATAATTTCATCGTAAAGTATAAAAACTAACTTAACTTTAAACCTACCAACTTTTTTGTAAATTGCTGGGGCTTACTCTTAATGGACTATTAGGAAAACATAATTTAAAAAATATATTTTAAATGTGTTCCTTAAATGTAACAAATATGTTTTTTATTCTATGATGGCAATATTTCCGAAAGTAATAAAGCTGGATATACTTAATTTGATATTTTCTTAAATATCTTTTTAATGGTGGTTTTGGGTATAATATACACAGTAGGACAAAAAGTATAAAATTTTTAATGGACCACCCTGTATATTATATCACCATTAAAAAATATTTAAAGAACCTTTATAAAGTTTTCGTCGGGAGCTTTAAAATGATGAGTCACAAGACCCCTTATAGTAGGGGAGCTCACGATGCTAAATGGGGATTTACCCAAGCGTCATAGAGGCATATTGGATTGCAAAGCTTAAAAGATTAGAAGAAAAAAATGGTATATATTGTATACCTTTTCATCGGTGGTGGAAGTGGCTATAGACTTTTAAATATGTCAAAAAATACAATTATTATTTCGACTTTTGGAAATCGTTTGGGTTGTATCGGAAAAATAGCTGCGCTCGAAAATCTTAATCTGACGTTTTTCTTTGTTTTCTTAATCTGACGCGCTCCACAATTTCTGAATGGATATACTTTTGGTTTTTATGATCGGCCCACTATACTGTGCATATATTGGGTGGAGGTACTTAACCGGGTACAAGGTATCCTCCGGTATATTAATCTGCCGCGCTGTAGTAAATCCCAAAATTCCCTATTGGGCTTCCCTACCATCATTTTTTTTGAAATGACTTTCAATTCTCAGTTTGACATTTATATGCGTAATGTTTTGCTTAAATTTTGGTTTATGTTGTCTCACTAAAGTTCTTACATTTTTAAGAAAAATAAACAGTTCAAAAGTCAGAAGAAGGGTCTTGAATCTGAAAATTAGAATCTTTGTATTCAACTATTCTTCCACTAAAATAACTAAGGTAAGTAATCAATATTTTAAAATAAACTATGATGTTTTGGATACTATTTAATTTAAATTTTACTGTAACCATAAAAAACGAAAATTAACTATGTTGTATCAGACAGTTTAAAAAGTGTCCGTCGTACTTGTAGACTGAATAGTTGTCTGTAGGACAATTTGATTGTCCTTAGGTTATGGTTATGAGGCTTAATAATAACAAGATAGCTAGCTTTGTTAATAGTGACTTTGACTTTTGATCCTGGTGTTGTCATTTTGTATTATGTTTACCTATGGTGTACCTACCTAATGTGGAGTTTCCCTGCAAGGGTTCTTACATAAAAATTTATTGGGTTTGGCTTGGTCTTTTATCATATGTATGTATTCGCCTACAATTCTTTTAAAGAAGCGTCAAAGTATCATATTTTTATTTTAATAAAAAATACTTCTGTATTTTTTATTTTTGGGGTCTGACCACTTGACTTACTAAAATATAATTTGTTTAAATCTGTTTAACCAGCACCAAATTGTTGGCAAACTTGTAAATTTTATGTAGATAAACTAACAAAAAATTATCAATTTTTAGTCAGCTAACGTATGAACCATAAAACTGGCACTAAACTAACACTTAAATTGCATAGATATAAATATTCAGCCTAATTGAAAATGCATGAAATATCATTATGCAAAGCCCCGTAACAGAATTCTTGGCGGACTAATTAATACAGAAGAAACGAAAACCCAGTTCGGTGGAGTAGAATGCGTTTTATATTTCACTGTTTCAGTTATTAGTAATTGTAATTTGTTGCTCCCACATACGCATTCCTTTAGAGACAATGGGAGGTAATATATTCTGTTATAGTTACTATTGAAATTATCAGAGATTTTAGACTTAAATATTTGGTAACTTTGATTTCATTTAAACTGGTACCAAATCTTATAGAATTTGGACCAAAATTATTCAAAGGTTTTTAATTTTAATAGACGTTTCAACTCTTAACTGTTGTTTAGTAAAGAAGCTTAAAAAATAGAAAAAGGTAATTGATACTTATAGTTTACTCAGGTTTATCAGTTATGCCAAATACAAATCTATTTAAAACGTGGTAAAAATATGGTCCAACATTATTCTAAACAACGTGAATAAAATGCTCTACACATAATTTTACACTTCAACTACTATATGTTAATGATAGGGGAGCCCAAGAGGGGATTTCGGGATTTACTATAGCGCGACAGCTTAATATTTCGTAGGATAGCTTGTACCCGGTTAAGTACCTCCACCAAATATGAGCTTCGTATACATGGCCGATCAAAAAACAAAAATATATCCATTAGAAATTGTCGAGCGCGTCAAATTAGGATAGGGTGAGTTAATTACATGCTAAGCAGTGTATATTCGAATATTCTGACAATTTGAGAGTGACGCAAAGGAAACAGAGGGCTACAGCAAAAAAACGTCAGTTTAACATCGTGCAGTTTTGAAGAAAATAATTCAGGGATACCATAAATTGTATAATACGATATGACTCGAACGATTTCTACAAGCCGAAATAATAATAGTAGTTTATTGACATATTTAAAAGTTTATAGCCGCTTTCCCCACCAATGAAAAGGTATACATTATGTAACATTTTTTTCTTCTTATCATCTAAGCTTTGCAACCCAATAGGTCTCTATGACGCTCGAGTAAATACCCATTTAGAATCGTGGGCTCCCCTACTATATAAACTAAATACATAAAAGATTTTCATGCTTTAATACCCTATGTTATAACTTTACTTCATTTTCCACATTTCTTTTATTCATTATTTTTAAATACTTAGTGAGTTTAATATTTTACTTTTTTAGTTTTTCATTATTACCATTTAGTCGGTGATCCGTCCATTGAAAAAACAGTGCTAGTACTTTTTTTTCACGTAAACTCTTTGTACAAAACGGCAATGCTACCCCTAATAGGTATTAGTTCGGTAAAAACGAAAACACCTAACCGAAAGAAATAAAATACACCCAAAAAAATGTACTATTAGGTAAATTACAACGACATAACAAATAATATATTTTGCTATTACTACCTTGATTGTTTAAACATCCAGCATAGGTAGCATATACATATCTACTAGAGAGAGCTAAAAAATAGGTCTGTACCTTCGTCTTTCGCGATCCTGACTGGGTTTTCTTATGGGACCACCACTCTTTCCATAGTTAACGGACTAGTCGGTGTACAGTCATGGCCTTCTCTAAAAATGCAAAATTTATGGAAAAAGCTAATTTTCGGTAAAACTTTAAAGAAAAAATACATACTTATTACTTATATATATTTTTGACAAGTCAAAAGAGAGCTTAAGTATGGTAAAAATATACAGGATGTTCCATAAGAAAAAACATAGGTTGGGTAATTTTCTCAAAAACTAACCAATATAGAAAAAAACTAATAACACCACAATATTTTACGGAAAAACTACACAATTAACTTATTTAAACTTCCAAATCCAAAAAATCCCTGTAGCTCCGAAATGGATCGCAATAGCCATGAACTGTTTTCACCATAGCTCCTTTCTCAAAAAAAGAGATCGGTAGTTCTATATTAGATTTTTGGTATTCCTTACGATTTGCGAGATACCCCGTAAAACCATTGACAATTAAACACCCTGTACATAGATACATACATAAAAAAACCATAGGTAGCAAACATACAACTTCCTCCTTCTTTAGAAATCGTTAAAAAAATGTTTTTTGTTTTTTTAGTTTACTATCCTGAATTTTAAGAGCAATACACTTTTGTGCCAATTTATTTATAAAAAACTTTTTTCGAAGCATTGGCTAAGGAATAAGCTATAACAAAACATTTTTGAACATTAGGAAAAATTTTCTACATTCTTTTCTTTGGTGATTAATCTCAATAACTTCTATTCTTGATTTTTGTTATAGGGAATTTAAATTAAGAAGCAGCAGTGTTGCAATTCGGTCAATCAGTTGATAAAAATGGGTATCTAGATCAAAAGTGTCAAAAATATTTACCCTTTTTTCAGAAATATACGATTTTGAGCTTGTGTCTCGGCTAAAGCAAGCACTTTTGAAAACAAGTGACATTATATTTCAGACAAAATATTAGGCATCATAGTCTAAAAACCTGAATAAAAAAAGAGTAGTGGAGACCAGCTAACGTTGCACGTTATTTTATATAAAGTGACAAAACGTAAGTTCTTGAATATTTACAATTAAACTGCAGACATAACAAATCCGATTTTGCATGTTTTGCTTCATGGCAGAATTGTTTACGGAATCTATGATGACAACCATAAAAACACTTAGCACAGATTGTAGACTAATTCTTTTTGTATTTTTTATTGCTTTATTCAATAAATTATATAAATTATTTAAAAAACATGATATTAACTGCCACAACAACAGGAAAAACTTGACCATCAATTATCATGGACTCTTATACTAGTTCAAAACTATGCCGATGAGTGCTCTTTAACAATGTTGCAAGCCTAATTTAAATTGTCTATAGTTATAAATAAAAAATACCCTGTATTGTTCTTTACAATTGTTTGTAAATAAAAGTTTACCAAATATGGTAAATACTTAATTAAAAACCTACCTTTTTAAAAAATATATAAGGATGATTTAATTTTTCTAGTCAAGGTAAAATGTAGTCTTACAACGCAATCCAAGATAAAAATATTTATTTATAATGGATGAGTTATGGGTGTGGTTTTCAATTTTCTTGTCCAAGGTGATACACTTTTTTAACATCAAGTACGCACTTAACAATATTCTATACAAGGGCAATAAAATAATGTTTATCTTTGTCAATATCTTCTACATGCTTATTTATTAGAAAAGTACGGAAGCTGAAATTAAAGTTTTTTTATTTAGTTATTTATACAAAAGTAATTATTTGTTTATGTTTTCAATACTTACCAATGACGCTAAAATATTACTTTATCAAAATAAATACTTAGTATGGTAGGAGAGCCCAAGAGGATATTTCAGGATTTACTACAGCGCGGCAGATTAATATACCGGAAGATACCTTGTAACCGGTAAAAGTACCTCCACTAAATATGAGCCCCGTACAGGGCCGATCACGATAAGATAGGGTAAGTTAATTACATGATAAACAGTGTTTATTCCACTAATTTGACAATTTGAGAGTGACGTAAAGAAAGCGGTGGGCTACAAGTTGTAAAAGAAAAACGTCATTTTGACATTCTCGAGAGTGACTATTATTTTTTTGTTTAAGAAAATAATTTAAGGATAACGAAAAATCCGATACAATCTAAACGACTTCCACGGGCCAAAATAATAACAGTATTTTTTAAATATATTTAAAAAGGTATAGTCGCGTTTTCCACCGATGAAAAGGTATACATTATATAATTTTTTTCTTCTTATCATCTAAGCTTTGCAACCCAATAGGTCTTATAAAGGAGTACATTTCCATTTAGCATCGTGGACTGCCTTACTAATAGTAGTGTTTTAAAATGAAACACCATTTTAAATATACCAATATGGCTTTATTCTTTTTATTTTGAATATGGTAAATCCAATTTTTGGACTTGTGACAGAGTATGTATAGTAAATCGATATAGAACAATTGTGGCCTCAGTTTTAAAGTGTACTTTTTCCATCTGCTATTGATTTTTCAATCAATTTTACAAACGCAGAGGTCTTGCTTTGTCTTTGAATTAGACCGTCTCCTTTTCACGCATTGTCAAAAGTTAACCATGCGAAAAAGAAGATGGTCTAAAGCAATGATAATGGTTTTAAGGCAGGCCTTCTTTATTTAATTTTAACCTGTCAATGTTTAACATACAAAAACTTGATTAAAAGCATTACGATGTCAGTTGATGAAGTTTGGTAGATCTTCTAAAATAACATTACAAAACATAGGTTTTTCTCTAAATGGGTCAATTTTTGCGTTCTAAGGATTCGATGGTAATTGATATTCTTTTGTATTAACAAAAATAAGTGTCAAAACATACTTTTAGATTTAAGTCAATCAAGTTTAGCTAATTTATTTTATAAGTTATCTAAATGATTTATAAGTTAAATTGCATTGGAAGGTTGTCACTTGTTCTTATTCGGCTTTAATTATTTAAATCGAACTTGACCAAATTAAATAAAAACAATGTTAAAACATTACAACACATTTAATTGATATTATTTTAAACTACAAATAAAGAAAATTTTTATGACCTATACTTTTCAAGTGCTCACGCTGCTCACATTCTTAATCCGCGAAATGGCGTTAATTGACAATTTTGATTAGTGGACAATCCCCGACAGGAAAATTAACGGCCTTTTTATTCTCCTAAGCTTTTTGTATGGACTGCAATATCAGGAAGTAAATCCGTATTTTTTCGAAAATAAAAGAGGAGTTGCCGTTACGGTGAGAGCTGATAACTATTATGAGATGTTACAGGGATTATTAGTACCAGCTCTTCAACAATTTGAAGGACATAATGCGACGACCTGGTTTTAACAAGATGAAGCCATCTTCCACACTGCCACAGTATCATAGATTTGGTAAAAGAAATGTTTGCTGGAAGACTCATCTTACGAAGGGGTGATATTCAGTGGCCCCCTTAGATCTTACTTCAAATGATTATTTTCTGTGGAGTTACCTGAAATCAAGGGTCTATTAAAATAATCCAACCACGTTGGACCAGCTTAAACAAAACATTGTGCGGAAACCAAACGCCATTCAGCGAGCAACTCGTCGCCAATTTTTTAAAAATATGCATCTCCGGATTAAGAATGTCAGCAACGTGAGGAACGTCACTTAAAAAATATGGGTCATAAAATTTTTCTTTATTTGTAATTTAAAATAATAGTTACTTTCCTTTTGTAACTTATCTCAGCTCAGCAAAGCAAAAATCTTAGCTGAGCTAACAAATAGAGAAGGTGTAAAAGGAACCAATTTCTAATATAATTCTATACTCAACAAAATTCTCAACATCTCTTATAGCAATAGAAATTAAAAAAAAACAATAGTAAATACTAAGTCTAAAAACGAATAAGGGTAAGTATTTCTAACCTTGAAATGGACAGGAGTACGTCTGACGTACGTGACTTTCAATAACGTGGCAAACATCTTTTTTAAGTAAAATATCCAGCATACTTAGCCACGGTAAGGGGGCGGTATCATTCTTGGCTGAGCTAATTTCTTATTTTAAAAAGGAACCATCATCTAAGCAGCCGACTTAAAATTGGCTAAGATTTGATGTAAAAGAAAAGCAACTATTATCAATAAAATATGTGTAAGTTTTGTAATGTTTGTTTTATTGGATATTGAAACTGCTCATACAGTTATGGCCCACCCTTTACTTCTAGATATTTAATTTGATTTACTAAACAAAATTTTTATTTTAATAAAAATAACGGAAAAAAAAAAACCTGTAAAATTTTCAAAACTTTTATTTTTAATTAATAAATAAGAAACAGCAGTTAGCTGAGTACTAAGCTTAGTACAGTGGATATTATAATAATAAAAAATGACTTTTATGATTCGGATGCCCTTATTTCCAAAGATATTAAAAAGTGATACAATCTATTTAAAAGATATACTTAATTTAGATATTCCCGTATACTGAATAAATCTGCGCATGTTTAATTTGTTGTATTACCGAAATAAAATACTTGACTAAATTTTATTAGAATCTGATATTTCATACCTTCGTGGAGCATGCTTTTTATTTTAAGACCACCCCAATATTTAGGTGTATCGATACTAGATCGAATTTCTAATAAGGATTCTTTAAAAAATGTCGATTATGGTGCATTAGTGACCGTTTGTAAAACGAGTATGCCACCCAAATTTACGGACATGATCAGCGAAGCCATTGATTTAATATTTAAAGCGAATATTATGTGATAAATTTTGAGTAGTACCTAATCTTTAGGTTTTTAAAACGTTGGTACATACCAACAACTTTTTATACAGTAACCGGCAAAAGTCTTTTTATAAGGAGCAAATTCGATTATTTTTCGGCAATCGCATTAGCTTGTCGAATAAGCTAAAAATTAATTTTTATATATTATGTCATATAAACAGCGATAAAGCGGTAAATTTGAAAAAAATAGATAATAAAATATCAGTAAAGAAATTTAAAAAATAAAATAAAATTTAAGTCTAAGTTTAAATGCAAACTTTAAAAATGTATTTAAAAAAATAAAGCCGCCATTATTTAAAATATTTTGTCATTTAGACAAATATGGACAATTTTATTACCCTGAGAAGTTTAGTAAAATAAATTTTAATTGTTTTGGTTAGAATTAAAAATGTATTTTTGTTTTTGTGATAACCAAAAGAAATAGTTTTAAAAATTTGCTTTTGTTGAATCGCAATGGTTTATTTTAAAAACCTTTATAGTATTTTACTAAAAAAAAACAAATAAAAAAGTTAATTGTTTTAGTCATAACTAAAATTTTTATTTTTTTTTCTAAAATAGTGGAACGTAAAAGAAAATATTCTTAACAAGCAGTCAAAATCATTTTACAAAAAAAAACAAGAAACTCCTTACTGCTTTTAATTTCCTTGCACTGCAAGGTCGCATCTCTTGGGACACTGACAACCTGGAGATGCAGATTTTTACACCAGTCGAAGATATTTCTATCAGAGCTAGTTGAGATCACCTACCGCGGACTGATTTAAAACCTCTTTGGTTCTCATCAGTACGGTGTAGTTTTTCGCACTGCCGACAGAAGACGTGATGGACAATGAAGAAATTTTAGGTTTTTTGTTATCGTCTACACCGTACTAATGAAAATCAAAAGAGTTTTAAACTGGTATCAGTTAGCTTTAAAAGAAATACCTTAGGCTAGTGTAAAAATCTGCATCTCCAAATCATACAGTGTTTGATAGAGGAATCCTTGCACTGCAAGGAAATTTCAAGCAGTAATAAGTTTCTTCTTTTTTATTTTGTAGAATGATTTCGACTTCTTGTTAAAAGTATTTTTTTATATTTCACTATTTTAGAAAATATAATATAAGCAGTAAGGGGTTTCTTCCTTTTTCATTTTCTATAAATTTTTATTAGCGGTCCTGTTACAACAACAATAAATACTGAATTAAATAAGGTTTATGTAGTCTAACAATTTTTTATAAAATAAATGTTTTCATTTTTTTTTAGTTTTTTTGAAAAGTTTAACAACCTCTATTTTAAGAACGAGAAATTTGTGGACTCATGTTATATGAACATTTATTTATATTTTCTGCTATAGAATCTGCCCTTAAATTTTCTTTACAATATTCTGTAACACCCTGTATATTATTGTATTTCGCCTGGTTATCAAAAAATCTAAACTTATGTTTTATTATTTATCACTAAAACAAGGAAATTTTGGTAAAAATAGGTTTTTAGTTTATAAAAATAGTAGATACAATTACACTTTATAAAAATAAATATTTAAAAAAAATGGCGAATTTACTTTTTAAAAGTCCATGTTTTAAACTTAGCATTTAAAGTTCAAATTGAATTCTAAACAGTTCTCTCCTTGGGTTTTATAAGGACTTCGTGACCTAACCTCATGTTTAAAAACTAAAGGTTTTTCTTTACTTTTACCTGATTCTACTATGTCCAATTGAAATAATGGGCGCATTCAGAAATACTCGCCGCTTATCCGCTAGGTAAGCGGAGTGTCAAAACTGTCAATATACGGCCATCCTATTGGTTTAATTTGACAGTTTTGACACCTGTAAAACTAAGCGGTAAAGCGGCTAAGTACTCTCAAATGCGCACAATTTTAGTTAAAGCTTTTTAATCCTGGTGCTAGACATCATGGCACTTTAAAAACTTATGTGATTGTAATGTAAACAGCGATCTTTTTATTATTTTATAATTTGTAAACTGTAATACATAATATTTTATTACAAAAAAGAGTTTTCTTGTATTTAAACTATGATTAATTATTTTTTAATTAAACAAATCACAAAACTAAAATTAATGATATATGCAATTAGAAATAAACACACTTAAAAAAAATAAACATATATACATTGGGAAAGTAGGTTTAACATAAATTACTGAGTCCCAAAAAAACAGAGATATATAACTTATGTTATCTAAGAAAAGATTTGCATAAAATAATTGATCATTATAATTAAACTTAAATTAATCTAAAGAGAATTAAAGTTTAACAAATAAAACTGAAAATACATTAATTTATAATCTGACTATTACTTAAACAGTTGTAAAATATTTTTAAATTCTAAAAATTTACGGTTCAATTAATTATGGTATTGGTTAAGTCTATTTTAAATTGGTGGTTATTGACAATTTGTAATTAGAAAAATGTTCGCAACTTGGATTTAACCGAAAGCTAACTCCAGATCACATTTTTGTTACATTAAAAATATTTTGACTGAAAGAGATTTTTTTGCAGTTTTTAGGATTCTATTTTTTTAGTTTGTTTAAGCCTCATTGTATTTGGGTATCAAAAGCCTTAATTGCTTTAACATTGTTGTGATTTAAATCAAATATAGTGGCTTGTGTCCAAATACTTTATTAAATTATTTGCTTATTATTTTTCCCTAAATAGTTTAAAGGAAAATACTTCTATTTTATTACTTAATCCTATTTAGGATTAAAAATTAGGGTTATTTTAAAACAAAATACCTTTTAAACAATTTACAGTTTTTGACAATAAAATAAATTGGTTGGCCAGAACAGGGCTGTACGGTGACACCAGAAAAATATATTCCAGTATCTTAACCGACAAACATTAATTCTACAATAAGAAATAAAAACAAAACTTTATAAACGTCATAGTTTTTAAACCATAGGGTTTTAAAATTTTTAAAAGACATTGGTTTTTCTTAATAATTACTTTTACACCAATAAAGATAATAAAAAAAAAAGAATGGAGAGACGTCTCTTATATAATAAAATACATTTTTTAACATAAAGGAAAAAAATTACTAGTGTCGTCTAAAGGTGTTTTTGAAAATAGTTTTTAAGAAAAAAATGGCACTTCAATATCTTTTCTTACAATATTTTTTTGTTTTTTGATTTCCATTTGGTTTTAAACAAATTTAATTTATTAATTATTTTTAATTAAATATACGGTTTTTTCTTTAATTAATACAATAGTATATTGTGCAAGCAGTTTGAAAAAGACTCTTTGCACACAAGTATGACGTTTGTGCACGAGCTGTAGGCAAGTGCTACAAGTCATACGAGTGTGCAATGAGTCAGTTTTAAATGGGTGGCACAAGATACTTTTTCTACGACAGCAGAAAATAAGGATTAATGTGTGACTTTCATTATTTTTATTCTTTTAACTTTTGACCGGACTGTGCGAAAATTTTTCATACGCCGTGAGAAATGTTTTCACACGCTTATGTCAAAACTAAATGACAGGAAATAAAATATTTTTGACTGGTTGACCCAACGAGGTTAACATTAGATATCATGTAAAATTAGTCATTTTCAGATCCTGTTTGACGTGCGTGAGACACTTTTCATAGCAGTCGTAGAAAATAATTTTTCGGCATTGCTTTACCAATACCTTAATAAAATAAAAGTTGCAATATTGATGTATTGGCCAATCTTTATCTTAAAAAAAATAATTTTGCTTTTAATAATAGATAAAAAGATTATAATATTTTTTGTAGAACTAATTAGGATAAGTTAGAATTACATAGATGACCATGCCAAGAAAAGGTTGGTTTTTATTTTATATTACAACTTTAAAATAAATGTCAATGGAAGAAATATAGGTACGCCACTGAATTCTATGTAAAAATCCAAAAACTTTTTATTTACATTTTTTTCAATCTCTAATAAAAATCAAGTTAAAGTGCGTGGCCAAATTGAAAAATTTGGAAAACACTCTGTATCTCCAAAACGAATCCAGTTAGCCAGGATTCATCATTGAATTTGTTTTAAAAATCAATAGAGATTTGATAATCAGATTTATTCTATCTCTTTTAGTTTTCGCTAAACTCTGCAAGATCAAAGAAAAAGGAACCACCCTGTACTTAGCAATAATTTCCCAAGTTTATGCGTATAGGTTAAGAATCAACCTGTATTGTCAATATGTGGAAATTGGGAAAGATAACTAAATTTTAAAAATTAGCCATTTCAATATTTTAGTTCTTGCTATCTTGTTTCTACATTTTGTAAATTAATTATTTACCAATGATAAAAAAAAATAAAACTTAAAGGGCTTATAGAAAAAATACGATAAGCCACAATCCTAAAATACGGAGATATTAAATTTTTAAGGTAAAAAAATGTGTTAAATTGACTTTTAATAAAAATTTAGTTTAATACCTTTATGATTTATTAAACTCCATGGATAATACTTAAAACTTTTTATTGTCGCTTATCATATTATTAATTTAATAAAATATAGAATAAAACAGATGTTTGTGGCTGTGTGGCTTATCGTGTATTTACACGTCCTTTAATTTAAAACCGTTCATCCAATTAAAAACTCAAAAGAGTAGATTTATTTTCAATAATAAGGCAAGAATTATTTTTTTAAGGCACGTACTATATTTTCTCTTAAAAAATATTTACCCACCCCTTATGGACGACACAAGTAATGTTTGTTTGTTATAAAAACATATATATTTTTTTAATATGTAAAAGACGACTCTAAAATGTTTTAAAAATATCTAAATTGATATAAAAATTATTACAAAAAAAAAAAAACGATGTTACGTTTTAAAAAGTTTAACTCCCGTATTTAAAAAGTAAAATATTTAATACATAATATATGTTCATATGAATTGTTTTTTTACCTATTACCTATATATAAAACTTCCTTGGTGAAATTACTAAAAAGTAGAAATTTTTGAATTAGACATCCTTATACCAATTTATCTTTATTTTATAATAATGAGAGATGATAACTCCCTACTGCTTGTAATTTCCTTGCAAAGCAAGGTTTTGCATCCGTAAATTGTATCCATTTGTAATGTGGATTTTCACACTAGCCAAATCTTAATTAACTCTAAAAGAAAGACCTTTGGCTAGTGTAAAAATCCGCATCGCCAGATTGGATGCAAAACACTGTTAAATTAAAAATCAAGAAGTAAGAAGTTTCACTATCTCATTATTGTAAAATGATTTTGACAGTTTGTTAAAAATACTAATTTTTTAAAGTTATTTATCTTTATTTTTAATGCTAACTAGGATTTGTAATATGTATTACATAGTACAACCAGTGGATGGTACTAAGCAAATATTTGCACATATTTAGTATTCAATCATCTCTTAGAATACCTACGTCAGTTAAGCAAAAAAGTTGTGTCGGCTTCTTTATGCTCTAATGACGATAAGTGCTTCACCGGTAATTGAAAAAGTCGCACATATGACGCATTGCATAGCAGACGATCTTGTTAAGGATAAAGGCAAGGACAGTATCTTTTTGCACACACTTCTAAAATGGATTAAGAATAAATCCTGTTTAAATAATATAAGAATTTGGTAATAAAATTATTGGTCTGAAATAATTAATTAATATTAACACCACACAAAAATATTTATTTACTGGCTTTAAATGCTCATAAACTATTCTTTATTTAGCAGTGCAAGCAAAATATCTTTCAATTTCCTTTTTTGGCGCCATAATCTGTCTTTTGACACTCTGGTGTCAAGTGTCAAGTTCTAAATTTACATCCCCTAAATTTCCTATCCTTTATTGTACAAAGTTAACAAGAATATCATTATACTGGGTTAATTTTGTAGTTTTTAAATTATTATTTCGATTTTTAATATTTCCAACAATGTGCAGGGTATGACAAAAAGAATATATTTTTACAAAAGGAAAATTTTCGGGTAAAATTTATGACTGATTATGAAATTTTTTTTTTTGAAGTTTAAAAATAAAAGTAATTGTCAATTTTTTACAATATGTACTAACAGTTATTAAAATATTTTGCTTTAGTCAGCAAATTTTAAAAAATATTTAAAATAATTAAATTTTCTTTAAAATTTTGCTCTTTTTACCATTATTTAAGTTGTAATGCGTAGTGTAAAAATTGACAAATATTTTTTTTTACGTGTATGCTTTAACTTTTACAATTTAGTAGTTAGCACCTTGGCATTTCTGATATATTTTTCTTATTTATTAGTTTTGGACCATGTAACCGGCATTTTCAAAATTTTGTTTAAAAAATTAAAAATTTTGGTCCATTTGTCCTCTTGTAACACCTATCCTGGGACACAATGTATTCATTGAGTACGACAAAAGAATAATTATTTTAGTAAATCATCCCATAGATTTATTTACTATAAAAAGATAATTTAAAGAGCGTCCAAAAAAACATAGTAATCATTTAATCTGTATATCTTTAATGATTTTGGAATATGAAAATGAAAAAAATTTAATAGGTAATTTATCTTTTATATCTAAATCTACCTAATTAAAATGTACACTTATTCTTTAGATTTTAATAGCCATATTGTAAACACCCAGCTTCATTTATTTGCGTCAGTTAATAATAAGAAAAAATATGCTGATCTTAGAACCAAAGAAAAATCACAATAGTTGTCAAATTCAAGATTTAAATCTGCATATTAGACAATTTTTAGTTTTAAACATTAATTATTAAACTAAATCACAGGATCAAGATTGTTTAGACATTGGAACAAACAACTACAAATTTAATATTTAACACAGGCGACCGAGAAAAGAATAAGTAATTACTTACCTATTTTTTCTTACGAAACAGACTTCAAATTTGGGTGTTCCTATTTTTGACTGGTACATATTAGGAAAGGAGATGTACTCCTGCCCAGTATACTGTTTAATGGTAAAATTGAATTTTATTTACTTCTAAACTTAACTATTATTTAATATAATAAATTGCAATTGCAAACATTAACAAGTTTAGTTAAAATTCAAGTGCGGTAAAAAATATTTCTATGTATAATAGTAAAATAGCAACACAAAACTAAAAAATGTATTTACCAATTCCTTAAAATTTATTAATTTTATTATGATCTTTAATAAGATACTCATAAAAATATGGTTTTACACTTTTTTTTTAAATTTGCCAAAATTGTATTATCATTATTTTAAAAATTTCCTGTATATTATAAGACGATTTTTATTCCGAACAAATATCTACTGCATTGTTAAAACTAATGTTTTTAAATTCATATTTTTGTTTTCTCTAAAAGTTATAACAAATATAAAAAATAGTAATTTATATAAAAAGTGCATAAAGTGATACTTTTATTTTACAAATGGAAAGTTTGACAGCACGAGCCGTTTGGCGAGTGCGGC
The DNA here is from genome assembly GCA_014170235.1 of Listronotus bonariensis. Taxonomy (NCBI): domain Eukaryota; kingdom Metazoa; phylum Arthropoda; class Insecta; order Coleoptera; family Curculionidae; genus Listronotus; species Listronotus bonariensis. The sequence goes on from JACEGR010001273.1 coordinate 54,383, forward strand.
AATCCCATGAGTAAGAAAAAGACGTAAGAAATGCATGTGTTACATACTATACCTACTTTTTTACAACCGTACAAAAATTCCCAAAACACCATTATATTCATGTTTTATTTATTTAAACTTAATAATTACAATTTTTGCAGAACAGCCTATTGCAACAAGAAATCATAGCCTGCATATTTTATAAAAAACAATTTTATTATCCTCTTCATACTTATGCCGTTATGATTTAATTTTAGAATAATACTAAAACAATATAAATTCCTTTTTAATTTCTTAGTCATTCAAATTTATTATTACTATTAATTTTGAATAATTTCTATTAGATAAATTTATTCGCAAACTGTCAAATTTTAAAACTTGTGACACATGAACTAAAAGAAATAATGACGAAGTCAGAGGTAACTTGACCGTTTGGTTCAGTTGAGGTCGCGTTTACTGTTACATTGCAAATGGATATTTAAGTTTATTGTAGTAGGCATGAAAACAAAACACTAATTCAAAGTGTAAATAAAGCTTTTAAGTGTTAAAAAAGTTACTTTTTTAACACTTTATGTAGTGTACTAGAATGGTGTACTTTTTCTTCATCTTAAAGATTGAAAAAACTGCATTTTTTCACGGTTCTGGAAAAAATATATTAAATTTCTTTTTATGCCATGTAATTAAGTAGTTTTTTGTTTGTTTTTATTTTTAATTGTTAAAGTAATATTTTCACGATTTGATTTCGAACCACAAACCATAAGTTGATTTTTATACCGTCTTTTAGTATTCCAGGTAAAAATATATACGATTTATATATACTTTTAGGTCAGTTTCGTCAGTGGACAAGTTGTATATTTTAAAAACATTTTAGTTTAAAACAGTGAAACATTTAAAATACGTCGTAAAATGAACTTCGAACTGAAGAATAAGGATATATCCACCACTGTACCTACCTTCAAACAATGAAACACCCTATATAGAAGCTTATCTGTATATGAATCTTTGTCGTGATTATCAATTGTTTTAAACACGTGCGATCTTATATCAGGTTTGGTCTTCTATGACGAAACAATGGTTTCTACACAATTTGTTGCACGTGCTTTTCAAATTTGGAGTGTGTAAAAGTCCAAAGTGTAAAAGTCGTGCATTTTCTGTAAAGCAAAATTATTTTCAGACTTTAAATAGGTATATCCTTAAAAACTAGTACCTACAAAGCAATGTGAGATTTGCGCCGCAAAATTTGTACTAGGTCATGTTATACTCAAATACCTATCGCGTTTCTGCGGATGATCTTGCAAAATTTTTAAGTTGTAACTCCACAAAAAATGTGTGTTTTCCTTCATATTCCTGCTTATTAAGGAAATAAATTTTCATAAAAATAAAGGTAGCTTTAAGAAGGGCCTGGTTTTAAATTAAGAAAAGTCGTCGGCATTACCTATATTTTAAAATCCAATAGTCGCAAAGACTTGTTTTCAAAAACGTGTAACAAACCATATTAGAAAAAAACTGAAACCTATATTCAAGATCATTAAATGTTTTTATTTTAATTTATTTATTTAAAACATTTATAAACGACGAAAAACAAACAACAAAAAACGTAAAAAAACCTTAATACATTAAAATCTAAACACATTTTTCTCTGACTTGCCATTAACTCTTTTAGGGAGTACATCCCATGTAGCGGCCTGTTTTTGGGGATTTTTAGGTTTTTTTGGCGACCAGTAAATATATAGAGCTTTTACTTTATTTTTATTTTTAAACATATATTTTGACAGTATAAACTTAAATTTTAAGTTAGAGATATTGTGTGTAACATGAATTACAGCGTTCTAAACATACCCGTTTTGAAAAAAATGGGCTAGCGTTTTCTCTACAATTTCGGCTAATTGGCTTATCTGAAAAAAAACTAGCGGCGTTTTCTGTACGTCTTAATGCACTAAATGAATCATTATCAAATAAAAATTGAACTTTTGGTATTTTATTTGTTTTCTGTTATAAAAAAATCGACATTTTGGGGATTTTCATCTGATAATAGCTTATTTTATCTGTTTACATGTTCTGAGTGTACCCTATAAATTTCAAGTCATTCAGTCAAGCCATCTTTGACTTACGATGAAGAAAAGTTTAAAAAACAAGTTTTGGGAAAAAACGCGTTTAAAGTTTTAAGTTTGCTTGAATTTGAAAATCTCAAATTACTCTTAATCGGCGATGCCTCTGGTCCATGCCGTATTAATTTAAATATCATTTATACAAAGGCTCTAATTAGCGAAAAATCTATAGCAGTATTAAAAATCAAATAGTGTTAAGAAATTCAAACGGACTTGCACTTTTACGGATATTCTAAATCAGTAATTAATTTAGATGTTACAATCTAGCACACTTGCTTTTTATTCTACTACCAAACTTAACCTTACTTTTTGTGTTTTGGTTATACTGTATTGTTTGCATCAACTTTAAAAAACGAAATCAACAGAAGTGTTTGTGGACCACAGGGTATTTCTTTTAATTAATTTTTATAAATTTCTTTTGGGCTGGTAAAAACTTGTATAAACGTATATTTGTATAAAAATGTGCCAGGTATCAAGCTATCTGTACACAATAGACCCGGACTTCGACTGCCAACTTATCCCTCCAAACAGCTTCTTCTTTTAACTGTTGTGTTTTTAAAACGACTTCGAATTTTTAAAAATTACTTTACTACCGTATTCTAGACATGTTAAAAAAGCAGTTTATGAAAAAAATCGATTTTTTGAGCCAATCCTATGAGATGACCCCTTAAATTATTCAACTTTTGGATTACAATTTATACTTATTTGTAGAATTATTTGTCATAGGCATGTCCTTTATAAATGCCTTATTTTTAAAAATAAACAAAAAAATCCCGGCTTTCTGTTGTCACTTAAACATAAAAATATATCTAATGAAATTAACTTTATGTTTTTATTTCTTTCTTTTATCTATAGACAACAATTTGTTTTAAAATTCTTAAAATTTTGTAAAACTAACCCCTATAGAAACTTATCTGTTTTCGACTGAGAAATCCTTGTTTGTTTTTTTCTTGTAGATTCACATGACACAGGTAGTTCTTGTAAACTATTTATTTATCATAACAATAATATAAAGCAAAATTATCAGTATAATATAGCAATCTTGATTAGTTTGGCTATGTACAATTCGCCATAAAGTGCTATAACTGTATCACTCTTGTACCGAAAACCATCAATCCATGTACAGCATTTCTTCCATCTTAGCACGCAAACCATTACAAGACTAAGAATATTTGTTTTTTTTTCTTTTGCACAGGTTCCCTGGACACAGGTAGTTGTACTAAATCATTAACTGACTACATCAATAATATAAAGAGAAATTTGCATTATAATACATATAGCAATCTTGATAGTTTGGCTATGTACATTTCGCCATAAAGTGCTAGAACTGTATCACTCTTGTACCGGAAACCATCAATCCATGTACAACATTTCTTGCATCTTATATAATCTCCTCGGCCAATAGGGACTTTGATTAGATTGCCGAATGGCTTAATGGATAGTCCAAATAGTAAGTCTTAATTTATTTCTTTCATCAATGGACAAAATTTGTTTTAAAACTATTTATATTTTATAAAACTTTCTCTAGAGAAACGTTACTAATTTTGGAAGCAAGCATTACAAGACTAGGAAATTCCTATTTGTTTTTTTTTAGTAAAGCACAGGTTCACTTGACACAGGTAGTTGTACGAAACCATTACCCTAATATATCAATATGATAAAGAAAAATTTGCATTATGATATAGCGATCTTGATAGTTTGACTATGTACATTTTGCAATAAAATGCTAGAACTGTATCACTCTTGTTTTGAAAACCATTAATCCATGTACAACATTTCTCGCATCTTATATAATGTCCTATTTGGTCGGCCACTAAGGACTTCGAGGAGATCGTCGAATGGCTTAATGGGTAGTCCAAGTAGTAAGTCTTAATTTATTTGTTTTACCCATGAACAAAATTTGTTCTAAAACTACTTATATTTTGTAGAACTTTCCAGAGAGAAACTTATCTTTTATACTCAATTTTGAATGAAGAATGCAAACCATTACAAGACTAAGAAATTCCTTTGTTTTTTTTTCTTAGTAGCAAAGGTTAACCTGACACAGGTAGTTGTACTGAACGATCCATGTACGACATTTCTCGCATCTTATATAATCTCCTATTTGGTCGGCCAATAAGGGCTTTAAGGAGATCGTCAAATGGCTTCATGGGTATTCCAAGTAGTAAGTCTTAATTTATTTGTTTTACCCATGAACAAAATTTGTTCTTTCTAGAGAGAAACTTATTTATATACTCAATTTTGAACGAATAATGCAAACCATTACCAGTATAAGGAATTCCTATTTGTTTTTTTTTTTTATTATAGCACAGGTTTACTTGACACAGGTAGTTGTACTGAACCATTAACTGACTATATCTATATTTTTGGTTGGCCATTATGGACTTCGAGGAGATCGTCAAATTACTTAATGGGTAGCCAAAGTAGTAAGTCTTATTTGATTTTTCCATGGACAAAATGTGTTCTTAAACTACTTATGTTTTGAATAACTTCTAATAAAGAAACGTATCTATTTACTAGTTTTTAAATGAAGCATGCAAACCATTACAAGACTAAGAATATTTGTTTTTTTTCTTTAGCACAGGTTCACTGGACACAGGTAGTTGTACTGTACCATTAACCGACAATATCAATAATATAAAGAGAAATTTGCATTATAATATAGCAATCTTAATAGTTTGGCTATGTACATTTCGCCATAAAGTGCTTAGAACTGTATTACTCTTATACCAAAAACCATCAATCCATGTACAACATTTCTTGCATCTTATATAATTTCCTGTTTAGTCGGCAACTAAGGGCTTCGGAATAACTTCTAATAAAGAAACTTATCTATTTATTTTTTTAAAATGAACCATTACAAGACTAAGAATATTTGTTTTTTTTCCTTTAGCACAAGTTCACTTGACACAGGTAGTTGTACTAAACCATTAACTGACTACATCAATAATATAAAGAGAAATTTGCATTTTTATATAGCAATCTTGATAGTTTGGCTATGTACATTTCGCCATAAAGTGCTAGAATTGTATCACTCTTGTACTGGAAACCATCAATCCATGTACAACATTTCTTGCATCTTATATAATCTCCTATTTGGTCGGCCATTAAGGACTTCGAGGAGATCGTCAAATGACTTAATGGGTAGTCTAAGTAGTAAGTCTTATTTGTTTTATCCATGTAGGTACAAAATGTGATTTAAAAACTACTTATATTTTAAATTACTTCTAATAAAGAAACTTATCTATTTACTAATTTTTAAATGAAGCACGCAAACCATTACAAGACTAAGAATATTTGTTTTTTTCTTTTGCACAGGTTCCCTGGACGCAGGTAGTTGTACTAAATCATTAACTGACTACATCAATAATATAAAGAGAAATTTGCATTATAATATAGCAATCTTGATAGTTTGGCTATGTACATTTCGCCATAAAGTGCTAGAACTGTATCACTCTTGTACCGGAAACCATCAATCCATGTACAACATTTCTTGCATCTTATATAATCTCCTATTTGGTCGGCCATTAAGGACTTCGATTAGATCGTCGAATAGCCTAATGGGCAGTAAAGATCGTAAAAGTCCATTCATAAGCATAAATCGCTGAAAAAGCGATCGCAAGCCGAACAGACTTTCACTGGGCCAGGCGGCACGAGCTAAACTCATTTATAAGATACTCAGCGAAGTGAGGTAACTATTTTAAACATCTTAACGTATTTGGAATGTGTAATTAACTATTATATGTTTAAATATTTGCTTTAAATCTTTTACGTTGTTTTATTTTTAATAAATCCTAAGTTTATTTTTATTTTCTTTTTTAAAACCCTTTAGTAACATCCAAAAATTTAGACCTAGTATTTTTAAAGATACGCTTTTTTAATTAAATTTTTAGGCTTTTAAGAACTGGCTTTTTAATGCTTTAGATTATTTACAAAATCAATGTTGGGTTCGAAATAAGGTTGTTAACTTTTTTTATGAAGCTCAATTTTCAATAAAACAGATAATTAATTCAAACAAATAATTTATTATAATAACTTTGCTCCAAGCTCAAGATCAGACAACAGAGGGTCATATTTAGTTTACAACATACAGGATGTTCGCTTATTAATGTTACACATATAAAGCATAGATTTATTATCTTAAAATATTAGGATTAAACCAAACATATCTATGTTATTGTTAAAATATTAGCCGCGACACCTTAATGTAGTTTTGTGGTAACCTTGGAATACACTAGGACGATCTGGATGCTGTTTATATGGAGGCAATATCCTACAGGAAAAGTGCAAAGATTTTTGACAATTAAAAACAAGAAAATACACTCTGTTAGAAAATAAAAAAAATATCTAGGAATTCAAAGTTGTCAAATCGCTTACTCTATAATTGTTACAAAAGTTAGAGGATTCCATAAAAAAGTACCATGTAAATTTTTTTATTTTGTCATACATTATTTAAATGGTAAAGTTGGGCCTCAATACTTATTTTTAATTGTTTAAATTATTACAACTTGATAAATATCAGTTTTTCGAAAAATGTAAAAAGTCGTTTTTGGTTGAAAAATAATCAAAAAAAATTAATTTTATTTTATCTAATGCACAAAAATATGTCTAAATTGTTTAAAAAATTGCGGTTTAAAAAATATTCTGAACAAGATACAAGCTGGCATCATGTATCGTCGTAATTAACATTTTATTCTGAACATGATTTCGCAAAAAAAATTATGAGAATCATTTTTATTATTGGCGCTCATACCTTCTAGTCTATTAATACTTTTTTAAGCGTTATTTTATTGTTATCTTTTTATCTTTCTTGGCGGATCTCCACCTAGGGGTTTTAACCCGGCATTTTCACCCGGGTAAAAAGTCTTTGACTTTTGACGATTCACACCTGCGAGTCATGGGTAAGGGGTTAAAACTCGTGCGTTTTTACCCGCCAAATTAGGACAGGTTCTAATTTTCTCCTATGGATGACGACTTTTTGACAAAATTCCCTACATAAATTAACGGTTGGTACCACCAAAAGTTGTGATTCTCATTCAAATGTGCATGGAAACGATTTAACCCGTGTCCTTGAAAAAACCCCGACAATCAGCTGATGGGTGACGACTCATGCGTCACTGGTGAACACCCCTCAGTGGGAATCGGCTTTATGTGTCACAAATACCCACCTCAGTGTTTTCCTGACCCCAAAACCTGAGAGGGACAAACAAACATTATATCTGAGAGTAAAACAATTTATTACTTCTACACATTAATCTATCTCACAACAGTAATAGCTATTGTCCATATCTAGACCAATTCAAGAATCTATGGCATCTAAATGCAACTCAGATAAAGCAATGCAATGAAAACGGCTAACGATATTTGTTTAAAATACTTTTATTTAGATTACAATAATTCGCGAAATGGAATACAATGGAGTTTGCAATTCATAGAACTCGTGTTGCAATTAGTTCTTTGTTGCATTACTTTATCTGCAGCAATAATGTTTACACGATATCTTTATGTTAATGAGAGCTCGATATGATCTTTTCGAAGATACAGAGTTTACGAACTAATGTTGCCCCTATTACTAGAAGATTTGATAGTGCCAAAGGAAGTTTTAAATTGGGAATTTCTGTTTAAATCACTGATCTCGATGGATTGCCAATGTTATAACCTGCGCGAAATAAAAGTTACATTTCATGGGCGAAAAAACCGGTTTGTGCGCAAGCCAGTTGAGGGTAGACGCACCCGGCCCCAAACAAACTATCCGCATTATAGGAAAGAATTTGTTGAGGGCGTCCTGGTTTTCTGTTCGAAGTACGGTAGCTAATGAGCGTTACGGTCAGACCGCGGACAAAGGGTACGAGGTGCCGGTGTTTGTATTTTGCCACGGCTTTTAAGTGCGCATGTTAGTCCATCCACTGCGCGAGGTCGTAAAAATCCGAAAAATGCTTCTTGCCACTGCGGATCTAAATGTAGGTTATCTATGGTTTTAATACATTTTAATTATGGCACTGGCTAAGCGACCGCCGGCGGTTTTCCTCAATTATAAGAAAAACGCTGTCTGTAGGTTTTTTATATTTACTTAAATGAAAACCGCCGAAAATTTTAAATTATTTGTTATAACCGGCGGTTTTTACTTATTTTATTGGTAGATGCAGTGGCCCTGGATTTTGGGGGTCTTAAGTCCCAGTTTATAGACTATACAGGGTGTTTCCCAATTGCGGTAAGAAAACTTAAAGCCGTACTTCTGAGCCAATTTTATGAAAAATGTTCATATAAATACAAGTCCGGAAATGCTTTCTTTATAAGAAACAGGGTGTCAAACTTTAAAAAGAAAATCGGGTTCTTAATAGGATCTTAAATATGGCTTATCCGATTTCATCAAGTTCTGGCTGTGATATTTGTAAAAAGGAAGTTAATTTATCTTTAAATTAATTTTAATTTTAGTGAGACGAGTGGCGGCGTGGAACGCATCTCAGCTAATATTATTGACAAAAAAATGTACGCCACGATTTTTTGCAACTTTAATATTTTTCTAATTTCTTTCCTTCCAAAATTAGTACAGTTTCGGTATATATGTATACAAAGTTGAACTCAGTATTCTGGTGACTAAGCACGTTGTTGACCCTGAATAAAATAATATGATTCTGTTATTGTTTGGTGACAAAAAACCTTACACTATTTTCTTGATTATTTGTTTTAATTTTTTGGATGTGATTTCTTTAATGCCAAAATAATTAAATAAATATTAAAATTATTAAAACCCATATACCCCTATACAGGGTGTTCACAATATAGTCTACAAAATTTTAGTAAAAAGTGTTTTAGAAATTTTTAGGTTTTTTAAAAAGTTTAACACCCATGTTTATATTTTCTTTTTTTCATAAAATGGCTCATAAATGCGCCCTTCTTATCGACTTAGAAAACACCCTGTATTTGCCAAAAAATAGTAATATTTTTTAAATCCTTAATAAAGTTAGGGGAACTACACAGAGAAAAAATTGTAACCATTATTAAGAATCTTTTTGATCACAATTAAGATTTGCGTATAAAATAGGAGACAGCACAGCATCTTAATTGTAGCTAATGAAATGACTTTGCTGGGTCTGTCTAATGAACGTATTGTAGTAAATAAGAAATCTTAAGACATTTTTTTGTTAACCACTGATGTAATTTCTAAGACCACTACTATTCGGATTGCTTTTACCCTAAAATGGTTTTTAGTGATAATAAAGAATTTATATTAGGATCTTAAAGCAGTTTCAGTTATTTTGTAATGGTGATAAAACACTTTAGGGGGTCTTAAGAAACATAAATACTATAACCGGACAATTTACTGTGAACGTTGGAAAAATTGGAATACTCTGAAGGCATCTAAATGTGTTTATTAGACAAATTATCAATTACTACTACATAATCAACTAGAAACTGGTAATTTGCATGGTAACTGGCCAATCTTGGTTAAGCGACTCCACCATATTTAAAAAATAGTTTTTCAGTGCCTTCATCAATCCAACAAACTACACTCCCCTTCAAAAGTATCGCATATCCCGATTTTTTTTAAAGGCTTAATTACAAAACTGTTTTATTTAAATGGCCATAATTCTTTCAAAAATAGGATAATAAGACAATAATTAAGAAAAGGTCAAGCTATAAAAAGAGTAATCCTAATTGTGACTAAAATATATCCTTACTTGTTCCTAATATGATACAGGACATTAAATATTTTGTATGGGAGATAATATGGCCATTTAGATAAAAGAATTTTTTGTATTGAAGCTTATAAAAAAATCGAGCATATGCGATAATTTTTATAAGGAGTGTATTTTTGTTTGGTAAAGGGTGGCTATCTCTTAACTTAGAATTAACCAGCATCCAAACTGGGTTGCTTTTTTATTTATTTTTACAAAACAATGTTATAAAAAGCAAATGAACCGATTTTCAATATTATTTGTAATTAAATCGGTTGTCCTAATAAAATTTTACAAACCAACACGAGTTTTTTTTTACCAGACATTCTGTAGATTGCTGTATATTTGGATTCTGCAAAATATCTTAAACATTTTTGTTTCAGTGGTACCTAACTATAAATTCAGGGAATAAATTCAATTCAAAATGTATATTTTTTTAATTTCTGGCGATATATTGACCAAAAGCTGTTATAGGTATAGCAAAATGACTCTCGCCGTTCTGCGATAACTTTTTAAAGCCTTTGTATGTAAATATTATAAAATTTAAGGTTAAGGTAAGGGTCAAGTAAAGGTACAACATTGATTGTTTTCTATCAACGGTACGAAACTTCAAGGTGTTATTCCTTATGTTATTTTATATAAAAAAGTTTTTATAAACATATTTCTGGAGTTGCTTCCTAACTAAGATACAGGGCGTTAAAATTTAAGAAAAAAACTAGTTTTTTTCTTAAATTTTTAATATGCAAAGGACGATTTGGATAAAATTTGGTACATTTATTTAAAGTAATAAGGCGCTTATTTAGCCTTAACTAAAAGTACGCCACTGCCTTTTATGACGTTTTTATATTTTTTTTATATTTAGGCAATTATTACTACAATTTTTCAGTCTCCTGTATTTTCTTCTTCTCTTGCTTTGTTTTCGGGAAAAAAATTAGGCTACTTTAAGTGATACTAAAAGTATCCATAAACAGCATAAAATAAAATTTAAAATTTAAACTTAATTTTTTAACCTAGGTAGATAAAGAAAATAACCATTTCCGATAAAATACACAACTGATTAATTATTTCAAAGCAAATAATTGTTTATTTTTTGTTTTTTTTTTACCATGTTGTCTATGGTTACTTTTAAAAGAAATTAAAGTGGCTTTAATCTATTTTTTCGAAAACGAAACTAGATAAAAAAAATAAAAGAGACCAAAAAGTTGTATTATTAATTTTCTAATTTTAAAAAAATATAAAAATGTCAAAAAATTCAGTGGCGTACTTTTTCTTCTCAATAGTGGGCACCGCAACTTATAAGTTGCGGTGCCCACTTAGACGCCACTGGACCCAATAATAACAATCTGGTTAGGGCTAAATAAGCGCATTATTACTTTAAATAATTGTACCCAATTTTATTCAAATTGGCCTAAGCATAATTAAAAATATTTAGAAATAAAAACTATCTTTGTTCTCAAATTTTAAAGCCCTGTATCTCAGTAAGGAAGCAACTTCGGACATATGTTTATAGGAACTTTTTTCATAAAATAACATAATGAGTCACACCTTAAAGTTTCATACCGTTGTTAGAAAACACCCTGTATATTATAAATTCTTGGTGACTTTGATAAAAGGTAAATCGCGGTCTCGGAGGACATGGGACTTTCCATATCTTTTGGCCTTAACGTTGTAGAAAGTTTACTTTTTCCAAATTGGTAATCAGTTTTGGTGTTAAATATAATATTTTGTTTTAATTTAGTGTTATTTTAACCAATTTTGTACAAAAAAACATTTCTTTTGTAGAATAACAAATTTAGTACAAGTATAAACTTATTACTTCACACTGGGTACTTACTGATTTGGAGAAGCTGGTAATATTTTCATCCAGCCATAATTAAAAAAAAACAACACCATACCAATTAAAATTTAAACACTAAAAATCTTTAATTGTAATAATAGTAGCAGTTGTAGGACTGTTGTGAGTTTATTTATGGCTGATCTACTAAATAAATCAACATCAGAATAAAATTAACAGCAATATTAACGACCACTTTCATCTTTAAATTATTAACAAGTGAAATGATGAGCTTTATTTTTTAATTTGCTGAATAAATAACATATTTGACAGGAATGTTTTAATTGGCGACAAATAAGTAGATGAAAGTGGTTTTAAAGTAAGACAGGATATTTACGCAAAAATTAAAGGAAACTAAAGAATAATTGTTTCAATTAAAATATTTGTTCGGACCTATTAGTTCATGTGAACGAAACGTTTTCATCAATGTTTAAAGTTTTACAGTATACTATTTAACATAGTTTACTAGTAATTAAGTTGTCTATGTACGGTAAAAGGATTTTCTGACTAATTTCTTGGAACTTTACATTTATTTATAATACAAAGAGGTCCACTCGAGTTTCATAAAACCCACAAAACTTTATTTTGTCTGTTTATATGCGTGCTGTCAAAACGTATTTTTATCTGTTAATCGGAAATCAGTTTATCTGTTTGTTTGTCTATTTTTGACATGTGGCGTTCTGTTTTTTGTTAGAAACTATTCGTTAAGGTTCCTCTTGAGATGCCACTGGACTTATTATATTTAAATACGTTAGTATTTATATTTTTTACAACTTTAACACTCCGTATCTTAAAAACAAAGAATTGGCGGACCCATGTTCCTAAAAACTTTATTAACACAGACACACCTACGTGTTCTATTCTTACGTAATAAAAACTTAAAGATAAATAAAAAATGGTCCTTATCTATCCACAAACATTTGCCTTATACCAGAAAGTTTTGAATAATTGTGAAGAACAGACTTATACACATTCATAAAAAGGCCAATTTCCAGATTTTATAGAAAACAATGTAATATTGGCAACATACATTTTCAACCGAAGGGTAAATAATAGGGAGTTTTAGCCTCAGAATAATAGAGAATTCCTACTTTTGTTTTTTTCTTATTAAAACAGCGGTTAATCCAACGATTTTTGGATTGTCTCTTTTCCTCACATTGCCTATGTGTTATGTTATTTAACTAAACCTTTCTACCAAAAACCCTTATTTGGAATTTTCAAAAACGCCAGATTTGTGCATACTTAATTTGTACCAGACCCTTAAAATAATTTTTTTCCTCCAATCGAACGGAGAACTACATATATATCCAATACGTTTTCTTAAGATACTTGCAAACATGTACACTTTTGTGGCGCAAATATTTATAGCGCAATAGTAAAATGCTGTTAAGCCGCGTCCAGACTTGCACAACTACGCCGCGCCGCATTCAGTCACACATAGCGGGCACCTATGGTGGAGAGGTATGGACAGAGTTCACGTCGTTTTAAGGGTGTGACAAATGATTTGTCCGGTGATTCAGAGCTTGTCGGTTTTTGGCGTCAATGGATCGCGCGAACAGGCTGGTTAGTATGGACGGATAATTTTCCCCGAACATTATAACATTCCCAGCCATCGGAATCGTACGTAGCGTCGATCAAAGAGCATCGATGTTCCCCGAGCTCGACTTCAATTTTTAAGGGTCGGCGAGTTCGATGTATTCCTTTTGGGGTCCGGAACGACACCAAAAGTGTTCCTTAATTGCAGTCTATTGTATTTTTAACAGTTTTGACACTCTTGACAGTTCAAGAACGGTTCCGGGCGGTTCTAGAGCATAAAAGGAATACACGAAAAGCCGCGGCATTCATAAAATGTCAACCAGTGTTCGATTTACCAGCAGGCTGAGTAGGCTCAAGCTTACGGCGACAAATTTTCATGGGGCGACCGATTTACTTCATAAATTAATGTGTATTTCGATTAAGAAATAAAAATAATAACGAAATGATTTATTACAATTATGGTTGTAAGAAAACATTTTTTTTAAAGTAAAGAGCTTTTTCTGCTTCTTAAAACTTTTGTATGTCCATTTGACATAGTGAAGTAAGGTTTAGGGGCGGTAAAAATGTATAGCCTACGGGCGACAAATAAGTAAATCCGCCACTATTATCACATATATGATATAACCCCTATTTCTTATTTTTATTTTATTTAGTGTATAAATAAAAATAAATTGTTATTTATTATTTTATGTTATTTTAATTTTATTTATTTTATGTCATTTCGCTGTATAAATCAAACCCTACACCTCTACTATTTCACATCCTTTCTCGTAGAAACTGCACAAGACTGCGCCACTCGATATTTACAAACACGTCGGTGCATTTTGATATTGCGCAAGTTTGGTAACTTTGACTGTTTACACGGAGCAAGTGTACACAAGTTGAAAAGTGTCAAGACAATTTTAAATATATTTTTTTCTTTTTGACATCCCACGAAGGCATATGCCTAAATACCAGAGAACCGTGTGTGTCGGAATATTAGATGTTTAACCCATTGTTCCCCCTGTTCCGTCAACGTTGTCCAAGCACTGAAACATGCAGTTTATGCATTTTACAGTACCTTTTAGACAACGCGGTAGTGCCACCACGGTCGTTATTTTTAAATAACTACTACCTTAATATGTCTCCCCGCTGGGAATCGAACCGGCGACCTATGGCTTCAAACATCAAAGCTCCTTCCACTGCGCCACGGGGGAGACAATATGGTGCAATTTTTAAACTTTCAACAATATTCACTCTGTGCAATACCATAATGGAGCCATTTTCTATAGTGAGGATATTAAAGGACTTTCTACCACTTTATTTTTAAATGGGAAAAGATATTGAGATCGGGTTAAATTTTCGTAAAAAAGTGTCACTTAAGCTACTTTTTGCCATTAAAATAATTTCGGTCAGGTTGCCTAGCGCCAAGCGTGCACTAACAACTTTTTTTTCAAATAAAAATGGGGGTCATGCACCACCTCGTTTTAAAGACTTAGATTTCCCACTTAACGTCACTTTCTTTTTGAAAATCGACCCAGCTGTTAGTAGACTTACAAGCCACTTTCATTAAAGCCGCATTGTTTGTACGGTATTTAAGCCAAATTTCAAACGGTTCTAAGTCTGGAATGGCTGGACTGATTTTTAAAAAGAAACTGGCGGTATGGGGATAATTTAAAGATCTTTAAAATGAGGTATTACATGACCCCGTTTCCATTTAAAAAGGTGTTAGTGCCCCTTGGCACTAGGTCAAGTGACCGAAATTATTTTTATACCAAAAAGTTTTACCTAGTCTTCATATCTTGTCCCATTCAAAAAATTAAGTAGGGGAACTATTTTAATATTCTCACTGTATATTGCGCAACACAAAAGTTTATATGTGTGCGAGTACCTGTAGGAAACGCATATTTCCGGATACTTGATAATTGCTGCATACTCTTCTATCGTTCGGAAATATATTGCTTTCCTACATGTAACACAATATACTAATTTTTGTATTAATTATAAAATAATCATTTTGGCTAAAACAAAAGTAAAATATGATTTATTATTTTCTTTTTTAATGAATACAATTTCTAATTGTTAAAGTGGGTATGCTTTTTATAGACAATAAACCTAAACGTAGGAGGTCCAAGGAAATCAAGATGTAATCTAAATCATATTCTTAAGAATAATAAGGTACTTATGCAGAAGATGGACTTTTTAATGATGGAATAAAGATATCATCGTAAGATGAACTTGGACCTTAACTTAAAGTTGGACCTAACAAAGAACTTACTAAACAATTGTTCTGTACTGCTGTTTTTACAAATATATTTTTTGTTTATTTTAAAAAATGGCTTTAATAACAGTATTTGGGGTTTCACCCTCATTATTTTTTAATTGGTAAACAAAGTTTCGGTCAAAACATTTCGTATGATCATCATCACCATCATGTTAGTCTAGTCGACAAGTTCAAAAACGTAAAAAAATAGAAATAAAGCTCCTAAAAATATGCGCAATAGTTCATTTAATTTGGTATGACGATGACGTCTGGAAAAATGTTTTTAAGGGCTTATTAGCACATAAAAAATATTAATTGTTATTAACAAAATAAGAAAAATATAAAAAGTTGATTATTTTTGTTAATAACTTTTTAACAAAATTAGGATCTTTATTCAGAATTCTTTAAATGTCGTTATTTTTAAATGAGAAGAAAATTCTTAATAAAAAAGTCCCGGCTTCCCATACTCTATCTTCAAAATTTCTATTTCTTTTTAACACTAAATCTGAAAAGCTGGTATAAAATTTTAAATATATTTTTTTAGTATTAAATAACAATTTAAACATATTAAAAGATTGTGGTATTATCTAGACAAGTTAACGGAAAAAACCTCGGTGAAAAAGGATATATATTTTTAGTAAATATATCTGTTGCTTTTCATTTACTATTTTTAACATTTTCTATGTGAAATACGTATATTCATTTTTTAAAAATACGAGTGAAGTAAAAAATATGCCGTCTTTCCTTTGAAGAAATATACCCTCTGCAATATTTATGCTAAATGGCAAACACTTGAGTCTTGAAAAGCTGGACCGATTTATAAAAACAAAACAGTATTATAATCTGCACCAGAACTGTTGACTGTTTCGTCATATCTTGTTGTTCTCCTTTATACCCTCTAAACTAAAAATGACACGTCACTGACGTAACTCGAGATAAAACGTTAGAAATCAGTCAAATGTCAATGGTTGTTATAATCCGTTTTCGATATTTTAGACATCTGAAATTTTTTATTAACTTTAATGCAAAGATAAAGAAGAAAATTATTAGTATTTAGTATACAAATTTTTAACTAACCGACTTAACAGACCTATTCTATTATTATACTATTTCTGGGAAGTGATGGTATTGTTAATATAAGTCGGTATTATTTAAAATGCCTTAACGATATACAGAAGCTGGCCAAGTTCTTATTTAAAAGTAAAGTATTTTTAATTAAAGCAAGAACTAGGTAAACCTCAATTTCCCGTGAGTGTGGAAGTTATTGTTAGTTACGAATATATTAATTCCTATGCGTTTAAAATTTTATAAATATAATAAAGCAGCTCAATATTAACATTTAAATTAAAACGTCAACATTTTTGATTTGGTTAAGTTTATGCCATAATATACGATCTGCCCTAATATCGATATGACGTCACATAATGTGACGAAACATTTAAAGTCTCTGAAACAAACATCAATTTTAGGCGTTCAACAAATTGTAACCGCGGTAATAATTGGTGACAATTTTGACGTATAATACATGAATTAAACGACAACATAACCGAATGGTAAATACCGTTTTATAATTGGCTAATCCCTTAAAATTGATAAAAATTTAAAAGAGAATCAAAAGGCT
Organism: Listronotus bonariensis; assembly: GCA_014170235.1. Taxonomy (NCBI): domain Eukaryota; kingdom Metazoa; phylum Arthropoda; class Insecta; order Coleoptera; family Curculionidae; genus Listronotus; species Listronotus bonariensis. The sequence continues at coordinate 71,382 of JACEGR010001273.1, forward strand.
CTTAAAACAAGTTGCTCCGTAACATCCTTTTCCTTAAAAAAAAGCTGATTTTGCCCTCATGACACTAACACTGACATTTTTTATACTGTTGGTTTTTTAAATATTACTTTGTATGTTTACTATTTGTCTTATCAAGAACCTAATATCGATGCTTCTGCCGACGACTTATTCTAATTTGCCGTTATTTAATTAAGTTACTTTTAACAAAAATAAAGAAAAACAAATTAGTGGAGGTCATTTTCATTACAGACCCATTGCATGGTAGTTAGCTGCAACGGTAACACCGACCCGTCATCATTATGATCATCATTTGGTCAGCATCACGCAATCCGTTGCCGAAAAAGCGCGGCCTGCTTGATGGTCACGATTCTGCTGCTCGGTTGGTATAATTGGGTCAAAGTTACAGAATTGAATCATAGGCGGCTTGGCGTGGCACGATCCACGCGCCACTTTTCATTAGATGTATCGGTACGTGATGGAAAAAATGAGAGAAACGTTATGCAGTTATAAAATAGTTTCGTGTGTACTAGTGGATTCTATAATATACGTTTGGTTCATTGGCGCAGTATCATTTTATTTGACAAATTTTTTATTTTTTCCTTGAAAACACTGTTGTATTTCGTGCAAACTTTTAATTTAATTTTAAAATACGTAGCAGAGCGCTTTTGGTAAAACCAGTATTAAGAGTTTAACTATAAAACCGGGACAGAAGAAAGGTTATTATATATTTCAAATGCTTAAAGATTAAAATTATTTGTAAATTTTATGAAAATTTGATTTAAATCAAAATTTAAAAAAAAACATTTTCTTCGTTTTTGTTTCTATTTATCTTACATTTTGCAACAAAGGAAGTTCAAAAAACAGAAAAAAATTATATATGAGGGTTACATTTAGTAGAAATTACCTTGTGTAAAAGAAATAGTAATTTATGTAACAAGTGCATAAAGTGATACTTTTTTTACAAATGGGAAGTTCGACAGCACGAGCCGTTAGGCGAGTGCGGCAATATCATGAGAAAAAAAAGACACTTTATGCATGTGTAACATACTTTATTTTTTCCACGAACATATAAAAATTTCCCAAAATACCATTTTATACATGTTTTATTTTATCTTAAGCTATTAGTTTTAATTTTTGCAGCACATCCATTATATTGCAACAAAAAATCATAGCCTTCTTATATTTTAAAAGACAATTATCCTTTTTATAACTATGCATTTATTATTTATTTTAGAAAGATGTATGTACTTACTTTTTGTAGAAATAATACTAAAACAGTATAAATTCCTTTTCAATTTTTTAGTCATCCAAATTCGATATTACTATTAATTTTCAATAAGTTCTATTAAATTTATTTGCAAACTGTCAAATTGTAATGCTAGTGTCACATAAACTAAAAGAAATAATAATGAAATCAAAGGTAACTTGACCGTTTGGTTCAGTTGATGTCGCGTTTACACCTTGCATAAATTAATATTTAAGTTTATTGTAGTAGGCGTTGCAACAAAACACTAATTTAAAGTGTAAAGAAAAGCTTTCAAGTGTTCAAAAAAGTTACTTTCTTTAGCACTTTATGTAGTGTATAAGAATGGAGTACTTTAACTTTATGTCAACGATAAAAAAAACTGAGAGCACAGTATTTTACCAAAGTATTGTTTTCTTATATACTGTTAGGGTGGCGCCTTTTGTTCTATAAAAAAGCAGTGTTGAGTACCAAATCAAAAGATATCTGAAATGACTTGTTACATAACTTTCCTTTCCATTTAAAAAAAAGTAATAGTGTCCATTTGGCACAATTTTGCCCGACCTTAATATTTTGTCTCATTCAAAAGTTAAGAGAAAGGGGACTTTTTAAAACAGCACTGTTATACAAACTTAAGCTAAATTTCAAAGGCCAAAGAGTGTTGAATGGCAAAAAATCAAAGCAGTGGGGAATCAAAGTGTATTGAAAACAAAGTACTACGGGCGTATAAAAGGGTTTTGGGTGTTTTAACCCCCTTCCGCTAAGCATAAGTAAAAGGAAAATTTGTATGGAAAAGTCCTTTATTTGTAATGTTTTTAATGCGTATAGTCATAAGACCCCTCCCCCTTAGTAAACGAGAAGGAGGAAAGAGAACATGTTATAGTGGATAAATGAGTAAAGTAGATGTGTTATCAAAACTGGAGACTTTTTATTATTTTACTCTTCAAAAATTTTGGATACAAGACCAAAAAATGGTACCTATTATTTTAGAAAGGGATTTTTTTGCTTTTCAAAAATTTTATTACAAGACAAGAAAGTGTAATAGTATTTTTAAAAAAGGACCTTTTTGTTTTGCTCTTTAAAAATTTCTGGACACAATTCCTAATTTTTTTAGCTGCCATCTCCCTCCTATGAAAAAGCTAAGTAGATATACAGGTATTTTCTAATTATAGGTTTATTCCTAAGGCATTTTTCTAAAAAAAGTTTATATAAACATGGGTCCTTAAACTTTTCGTTCTTAAGATACAGTGTGCTTATCACTTATAAAACTAAAAAATGGCTAAAAGCATTTTTAGTAAAATTTGTTAGTCTAGATATAAACGTTAATTAGGTATTTGTTGTTGTAACATAATTGTTAATAGAAAGTTATGACACCTAATTTAAAAAAAAAATGCCCTCATGTTTCTTGTATGGTCAAGGAATATGCAGTTTGACGGATTTATTTTTTTTCCGAAAAAATAAGGAAGCTTCATAAAAATATATATATAAAAAAAAATAAAAAGTCGTATCCTTAGATGTTTAATTTAGAAAAAATATAAAAGTTGAAAAGGAGTCAGAGGCGTACATTTTTTTGTCAATAATATTAGCTAAGATGCGTCCCTCTCCGCCACTGGTCTCACTAATGAAAATTAGTTTAAAGAAAAATTAGCTTTCTATTTTAACAAGTAATACATACAAATTTTATTAAAATCGAATAAGGCATATTTAGTATAGTAATAAAAACCCAATTTTCTTTTTAAAGTTTAACACCTTGTATCTTAAAAACAAAGCATTTACGAATCCGGACCTATGTTTACATGAATCTATTCTTTATAAAATTAGGTCAGGAATATACCCTTAAATTTTCTTACAGCAATTAGAAAACACCCTATATACGTGTGTGGCTACGTGCTCCTCATTCCTTTTGTCGATTATTGTATGATTTAAGTAGATATTGTAGGATCTTCTTATGAATTTTGTCTAATAATTTAATTTTTATTTTTTGTATATTAAAAATCTAAATTAAGTTGTATAAATCCTTTAAATAAATTTTCTACTGTCGTAAATTTGGCCCATACTATTGGAAATGACGGTAAATTTAACTTTTTCTGTGGGAAAAAAGTGAGTACTTTTTTCCCGGACATACAAACACTAAAGTAAAGCTAAATATTTAATTTTAGAATAATTTAAGATATAGAATCTACATTAACCTTATATTAGAAGTCCAGTTAATTTCAATACGTTAATGTACAAAATTACATTGTCAGATACTTAATAATTTCCTTAATAGTTTCCATAGTAATGCAAGGTCTAATTGTGTTTCAAATATACCAGTCGATGAGTTTGAAACTTCAAATTTTCTGACTTTAATATTATGTTTGTTTTCTAATAATAAGGCGTCGTTTTTCCTATCACAGAAAAAAATAGTGTATTATACACGGGAAAAATTTTAGATTTTAGCTCCCGGTTATCTATCTGACTCCGCTTTGCGTCGGGAAAACAAAACCTCGAGCTAAAATCTAGAACATTTTTCCCTTGTATAATAAATAACTATTTAGTGTTTAGTTTATATCTTGGATAAGAATTATAAATACCAGAAAATATCTACCGTACAGCAAAACTTATGCAAATCTCATCAGAAGTTAACAGCGAGTTATGGTTCTAATAAACCATAAGTAAGACAGCCTGAAGTGGTTGGTGGGTGGCAACCACGCCCAAATGGATTACTCAAGTACATTAAGCGGAACAACAAGAATTGTAGGAAAATAAAACTAAGTTAGTTGAATAAATAAAAAAAGGGTTTTAAAGAAGGTATAGGTCAAATTTATGTTTTTATTTATTCTATCCAGACTAGCGTACAAAGATAAATTTAACAGGATTTAAAAATTTGTATACAGTGTGTTACGGAATGTTATTTAGGAAATTTGTCAAGTCTACATGAGAAAATAAAGAGAAAAGTTTATATTAACAAAAGTCCGCAAACTTTTTGCTCCCAAAAGTTAAACTTTTCAGAAACCTTAAAAATTTTAAAACACTTATTTAGATTAAAATGTTTGAGACTGAGATAAAATCTAAGAGAAAGTTTTCTCAGTGCTTCTTTTGTGATCTAAAAATAGGCATATAGGTGAAATTTATTTATTTTCCTTTTAAACTAATAAAAAGATATAAAAAAATAGGAAGAAAATAAAGCTTTATTTTTATTTGCCTAATATAAAAAAGGACCAAAAATTTTACACACATTACACAGCCACGGCAGCTTCAAAAGCTTGGATTTCTCTTTCGAGCCAAAAAGTATTTTCCGCTCTTAATTTATACACTTTCTATGTGTCCCAAATCCGACCTCCCTGAGAATATTGTTCTCATATATGGGGCATGGCGTCCCCTACAACCCTAAGCATTCTTGATTCTATTCAAAGAAGAGCTATTCGTCTCATTTATGATCCTTCACTTATAGAAAGGCTTCCTTTTCTTGCCCATCGTCGGGCTGTGCGGGATTTATCGCTTTTTTATAGGTACTTCCATGGCTTCTGCTATGAAGAATTGTCCAGTATAGTTCCTTCACTCACGGTTCCCAACAGAGAAACTCGTGGTTCCGCGCGTATGCATCCCTATACGGTCCAACTGGACAGGCCCCGAACTGCCCACTTTGTTCGTTCTTTTATCCCCAGAGTTTCTAGATTGTGGAACCTGCTGCCCGCGGAGGTCTTTCCTTCTCCCCCAAATCTTCAAGTATTTAAGTCCCTTGTCAACAAACTTCCTCTTACCTCGCTTAAGACACCCACGGTACGTTAGTATTTTGGCTTTTAGCCTTCGTGGTTTGTCCAAAGATAAAAAAAACCTTTATACAGTCATGGTGTACGGTTCTTTCCTAGAAGTATTCATCAACTTGACGTTTAAATCGCCACCGGACTTATTAAATAAAATTAAGATAGTAATAAATTACCCCCTTATTGCTGTTATTAACATAGCCAAATTAAAACAAAATTGGGCCAAGAATATTAAAGATATTAAAACAAAAAAATATACAGCTTAAACATTCTGTATCCTGAGACGAAGGAATTTAAGATATTTTTATAGTTAGATCCGCCTTAAGATTTTCTTAATACCATTTTGTAACATCCTGTATACAGGGTGTCCGGAGAGATCATATTGTAAATGATAGGGCTGATAGAGTGAGCTAAAATGATAATAGTACTTACATGTAAAAAAGTTCTATCGTGCTTGTGTAATAAATTAATGACCTTTAAAGTTATAAAACAAAATAACTAAGAAACCCTGGACACAGTATCAATATTATTTGGGCAAATAAATTAACTTATACTAATTTTTCTTTTGATAGGTAAACGGTTGTTTAGTAACTTGGAATTATAAAAGATTAGACGATTTTTTTCTATTTAATTTATGGCTATTTAACAGGCGATTACAAGTTTGGTATTTTGTCTTTACCCTTGACTTCTAGGAAAACATTTTTATTTGTCATTTTAAAAAAGAAATGATTTTTATTTAAACAACCAAGTAATGTAAAATATACATTATTTTAAACGTGTATAATAGCAGACATTTTTTCCCTAATAATACATTTGCCGTCCCAATGCTCATCGATTGCCATTTTTTTTTATTGTAAATTGGTACATTTTTTAAATAAACTAGGGTACTAATTTCTTTAATAGTTGCATAATTTTTTGTGTAAATTTTGTTGATATGAAGGATAAAAGCACATTTTTTAAAAAATTCTCCTAGGTCGTATTATTCCTTTGGAATTTTATTGTTCTATCTCAAAATAAATAAATAAATAAATACATTATTTTGCCGTCATGATTGTACCGCAATATATCCCTAAATTTTAATCTATCTTTCATTTTTAACAAGAAATTACCTTCCTAAGTTTTACGTAATTGTATTTAAATCCACTGTATAAAACGTAGTTTTTAAAGTTCGGTAAAATTAATTGTTTCATTAAGATTTATACAGTGTGTCTGATAAAATTGGAACCATAGGAAAAACTTTTTTATTTGGTAAATAAAAAGGAACCAAGCTCTAAATGGTACATTTCAGTTATCAGTGATTGTATTAAAAAATAAATCTTGCACAAAAGTTAACAACTTTTTAATTTTGTTATTTAATCATGGTACGTCATTTAAAAGAAAATTTATAGCCTTGAATGCCTTTCTTCATAACTTTAAAACCGTAGGCACTTAGATTTTTGGTCGATTGTTTCTTTTAAACAAATAAATAAAAAAGATCCAAAATAATATGGTTCTTTTTGAAAAAATGTGAAAAATAAATAATGTTCTTTATTAAAAATTATATGTTATTCATTTTCACAAAATATATCTAAAAAAATTATAACTGATACAAATACAAACAATTTTTAAATATAGGTCAACCTCTCATTAAACATCTTCTTCCTCAAAATCAAAGTCAGCAACTAGGCCAAAACCATCATTATCGTCATCAAAATTTTTGCTTTAAAATGATACAGTTTATATAAAGAGAACCCTACTTAAATCCTTTTATCTAAAAGAAAACTGCATTTTTGCATTATGTCGTTTGGCCTTTACTATATAGTAGGTGCAAAGTTTAAACCAGACGTGTGGTGCCAAAAACTCACTTTTTGCGATAAGGCGCATGGTTCCTTTTCAATTATCATCATCCAATTTATTTTACGAAAAAAGTTAATGATTATAGAAAGTTTTGCATGGTCAAAAAACCAAAAAGAAACCATTAGATGTTAAATTGTATCAGTCATCTACGAGATCTAGTCAAAAATGTAATTTGCGCTTAGGAGTGAACCACCTGTAATTTTTCTAATATTGAAAATTGTTATTTTGTTTATTAACAAAGACAATTTTTTTATTATTACTTTTTTATTTGTTAAATGGTGAAAACTTAGGTTTGTATATTAGTAAAATACATTTTAAAATTTTAAATTATATAGAAAAATTTAAAATAAACTTTTTAAATTTACTGATACCAAAAACAAGAAAAACGTACAATGTACTAATGGACAAACTTAAATTTTTTTGATTATTGCGGATTTTTTTCTTTTTTGTAAATAAAAATAAATGCATATTTTAAAGTAATTTTTAATTCTAAACGTCTTTTCTTTATAACAAATTTCGATATAAATAAATCCACAGGTACTTTACTCCTGAGCAAAAATTATATTATATTTTTGGCCAAACCTCACAGATGACTAGAACACAATTTCATATCGATCATTTTAGGTTTTGGTCGATGCAGAACTTTTAAAAAGAATAACTTTGTTTTTCTAAAATAAATAATAAAAAGGTTTTTAAATGGTTGCAACTATATCAGACACACTGTATAATTATCGAAAATAAACCTTTTATCCTAGAGTTTTTAAAAAGTTATTTGTTTACCTATTTTTAGAACGCCCTTTTTAAAGCACCTTATGACAGTCGTGGGTAGTGGATAAGGGTATTAAGTTTGATCCATATTTTCTGTTTATATTCACCTTTATAATTTATACATTTTTTACCAGTCGTAAAAAATACATATTTATTTGCTGCAAATTAAGCTTATTGGTGATAATATGGAAGGAAAAAAAATTTTTTTGCAAAAAAATAATTTCGTAACCCAAATTTAAATTCAAGAAACCAAAATCCACAATCACAATTAAAGTGGACCATCTTATCAAAAAATGTACCGTTATTAAATACGATTACAAAATTACCTTCTTTATTAATTACTTTTATCTTTGTAAGAACCATTGTACTGACTTATATTAATATTTAACCAAAACCATTTTGTCGGTCTTTTCAAAAACAAATTCGTGTTGCATCTTTCAATCCATTAATTACATTTTCGCAAGATTAATTAAACCACATCATCCGTTTCTTCTTTATTTCATGTACGCTTCTTCTTATTTTGATTTGTAAGTGTGCCATACAGAACACCTTTATGAAAAATAGATATGATTAATCAGCTTGCTGATTTATTTTTATGTAAGTTGCATGTGTGGAAGAAAGAGAGATAATCCAATAATTTAGGTTTCATTTTATTTTCATAAGAATATATTGGGTGTGGCCCAGCGCCGGGCAAGGTCGAAATCAGCATGAAAAAATAAGATAATCAACTAATGATACTTTTACTTATGCTTACTGCAGAGCGCTGTTGTTTGATAAAATATCTGACTTTTACAGCCGGTATTAGCAATTTGCACCAATATTATTTGTATAATATACAAATGATTGTACCATAATTCAACTTTAGATCTTTTTAAGCACATTTTCTTGTTCCATGTTTTTTATATAAAGCTTAAGATTAATGGATCAAAGGTTTTAATTATACAGGGTGTTTTCTAACTACAGTACAAAACTTACGAGGGTGATATCTTATGTCTCTTTATGAAAGAAAGTTTCTATGAACTATGTCCGGAATTACTTTATTTTTAGATACAGGGCGTTAAAGTTCTAAAAGAAAATAGTTTTCTTTTAATATCTTAAAAACGCTTTAACTGATTTTCTTCAATGTTGGTACATCCATTTAATGTAAAAAGGCGCTTGTAGTTAAGCTCTACCTAGATCAAGATTATTGGTTTCAGTGGCGTCTTAGAGTGTACCACAGCAAATATTATTGAAAAAAGTACGCCACAGACTTTTTAAAGTTAATATATTTTTTCCGATTAACCAATTAAAAATTCAACTTTTTGGTATATTGTATTTTTTTTCGTATCTCGATATGTTTTCGAGAAAAAATGACACACTTTAAGTGATACTAAAAATATCCAGAAACAACCTAAAATAATAAACATAATTAAAAAGTAAACAATTTTGGCCTTAGTAAATAAGGAAAATGACGATTTTTAATAAAATATACAACTGCTTATTTATTTTAGATAATTGTTTTTTGATTTTTTTACCATGTTGTTTATGGGTACTTTTTAAAAGAAATTTAAGTGGCTATTTTTTTCTCCTAAACAAAGGTAGAAAGAAAATTTGAAAGATTAAAAAGTTGCATTTTTAATTGCTTAATCGTAAAAAAAAACAAAAACTTTGTAAAAGTTAGAGGCGTACCTTTTTTTCAAAATGATTGGCAGTCGTGCCCACTGAGACGCCACTGGACCCAGTAATCCTAATCTAGGTAGATCTTTACACGCGCCTTATTAAATTAAATTATTGTACCATATTTCATCTAAAAAAATAATGTCTAAATCAGAACAAATAGTAGTTTGCAAAATTGGATTTTTTTGCTTTTGTCAATATGTCACAAATGTAAATATTTGACAGCTCCTAGTTTGTAACTATCCTTTAGAGTGTAGTTATAAAAAAATAAATTACTGTTTCTTTTCATAATACCAATTTACATTATTAAGGTAACCCCTAAATATACAGGATGTGTCATAAAGAAGTTGTTTGCGATCAAAATGGGTCAAAATATAAACGGCCACAATGTTTTTTTTAAATCATATGAATGTATTGGCTAGTTTCTGAAGGCAAATAAGTTACATTAAGTACATCAAGGATATTAAAGAAACGTCTATTAATTTTCTATACTTAAAAAAATTTGTGATACTATTTTGGCTACGAACACCACCGAAATGTTTATTACACAGTGATGTTTTTATACAGGGTGGACCAAATTAAACTTGCACACTTTTTAGGTAACAATAACTTTTTATTTGTTGCGCCATTCTTTTTAATTTTAAAGGGCTAATTGATGAACGTGTTCTCTTTAAGTTTGCCAATTTTGGTCAAACAGATTTAGACTGGACTGAACTTACGAAACTTTTTCCCAAATACTGTATGTAACCTCATTGCAAAAGAAATTGGATTTAGCTACAATTTAGCTAATAAGTTTTTCTTGTAGGCAAACTATGGGAAATGATTCAGTAAAAGCCAATCTGTCAATAATTTGAGGATTCAGAAATTTTGATTATTTTTGATAAATAATGCCTCCTAAAAGCATGCTTTTCTTTCGGTTTTAACAGGGAACTTTTTTTTAGTATGCTTTAAAAATCAAAAATGTGAGGTTACTATGATTTCTTAGTTAGATGCTGACACAACCTAACAGTACGTTGATTAGAATAAAACGTGTAAGCCTAATTGTAGATAAATTTGATTTCTTTTGTAACGAAGTTAAATGCATCATTTTGGAAAAAGTCCCGTAAGTCCGGTCCTGACTAAATTTAGTTTACCAAAATTGGCGAACCTAGAGAAAACATATTTACCTATTAACCCTGTTAAAATAAAAAGATAGGCGCAACAGATAAAAAGTTATCATTAGTTAAAAAGTGTACAAGTTTAATTTGGCCCACACTGTATAATCCATTTAATAAATTTATTTGTTGATTGGTGTAGTTTGTTCAGTTTAGTAAGAGTCACAAAAAACATTAATTTATTGTCTTAGAGCAACAGAAGGCGGTTCTACTTAACCAAGTAATTGGCAATCATAGCACACGCAGTACTCATTCATAGCAATAATAAAGAATTCGTGCAATTGCGTTTTTATTCCATTTTAAGATTAAGCTTGGCGATATGGCAATCCAATAAAAATCAATAAAAACTGAAAATAAAATAAAAACGATCAAGGAGCATTGTAGCCTCTGGATTCTCAATTTGTTAACGATTGTGTCATTGGAGCTAAAAAATCAAATTGACTTTTTCTTAGATGTACTAATATACCGCTTATAGCGTAGATTGTAAATTGATTTTTTTTACGTTTCAAGGTAACTTTTTAAGAATTTAAATAAGATAGTGGTTAAGTATTTGTTTTACATTGGGGCGGACAAAAAAAAAGAACCGATAAAAATAATCATTTCAATCAACTTCCCTAATTAATATTTTACCGTATTGCATAGTGGTACCAATTTTTTTAAATAGTTAAGTAGCTACTGCTACTTTTAAATTTGATTTGTGGTGTAATAAATAAACTATATTTATAATTGTTTGTTAATATGTTTATAAATATACACAGTGATTTGGGACTCGATCTTAAGAATTAAATGAAATACCTATTATGCAACAAAATGTTTCTTTATGTTTCTACAGTAACAAAAAATCAATTCATTTCATATTTTTACCAGGATCCTCTCTCTGACGCGTTTCGCTTGCCTCACAGAACCTATTAGGTAGCGCGTATCCAGAGTAAATATTATGATAGAAACGTCAAGCGCCAACGATTTTATTATTTATTTGATCAATAATCCAGATTTACGAGAAGATTGGTGCGATCTGGTAGCTACGACTTACCGAATTATTTTTAGCTTTTAGTACAATTTAACCGTTTAATATATTTTTTTACATATTTTTATTTTCAATAAAGTTTCTAAATTGTTTTTACTTAAAACTTCCTCATTCTATTGAGTTCATTTAATGATTTACGATAACTTACTAGAACTAACCAACTATTTTATATTGATTGTAGTTGTAGAAAATTTATATTTTGCCATTTTGTAGCGGCGGCCATCTTGGATTTCAATTTTTTCATTTTAAGCTCTATTTTACCAATCAAGCCCTTTCATTTGATACCCATATTGAGGTACTGAAGTAACATATAATCCGCAATTCTGTATCGGCGACCATCTTGGCTTTACAATTATAAAGAATGTATTATATTGTATTGTCGTCAAGATTAAGAGTGTGTAACAAATTTCAGATCGATCGGTCATCAGGAAGAGGGTCAAACTCTAATTACTAGATTTGACCTAAATAAATAACAAATAAACAGGTCAAGTTAAGAGAAACCGTTAAATAAAAACATAATTATTTTTCAAATATTTTTCAAATAAGAGGAGCGTTGCCGCAATAAACGAACGTTAGGCCAGCGTGCATGAGCACGGCAACTTTCGAAATCAGTTTCTGCCAATTTTAACCGAAACCAGAACTGCCGCTGAAACTTGATTTTTGACCGAAATTGGCCAAAACCTAAAGTTCACTACTAAAAATGTAATCAGAAAAAAGTTTTAGTTAAAATTATCAATTTGTAAAGCTGTGAAATAATAGCCTAATTTTGGTCACATACACATACACATACATATATTTAAAATAATTAAAGTAAATAGGTTTTTAACAACCACTCAAATCATTCTACAAGAGTAAAGAGAGAAAAAAACTCCTTATTGCGTTATAATTTTCTTGCACTGCAAAGTTGCATCTGTCGAGCACTGTCCGATCTGGAGATGTAGATTTTCACATTGGTCAAAGCATTTTCTTTCATAATCTTAATAAGCCCTGAATAACAAATGGATTGGGATAGAGTGAAAATTTGCATCTCCAGATCCGGACAGTCGTCAAAAGATGCAACCTTGCGGTGCAAGAAAATTACAAGCGGTGAGGAGTTTCTCTCTCTTATAAATATTTTTTTACCAATTTAAAAGAAAGGGTCTGTCATATACTTTAATAATTATGATATATTATTGAAATGTACTTTTCATTGTTTACACGCTCATTTGTGCTAGACTAAAAAAATTGTGCTTTTAGATAGGTAAAATAGTTTAATAATAAACCAATTCTGTGCGTTAAATAGGTGTTTAAAAAATTATATTTACCAATTTTTAGGTTTATATGGTCACATTTCCGGACCTATAAGAGATAGACATATGAAATGGTATTTTGGTTAAGGCTCTTTCAAATAGCTTTACAATGTTAATAAAATATACAGCGGGTTTCAAAAAGCTATAATGGTGGCCATTTTAAAGCTATTTAAAAATTGATATATCAAATATAGTTATTTTTATGCTGCCGCCACACATTGGACAAAGTTGTGGCCGAACTATTTGTCGAAACATTTGGCAAACTATTTGTAAGTAAGCGTACTCGAGAAAAGTCGAATCAAGACGAATGTAGACGAACTACCCGTCCACACAATGGTTGTTTGCCAAAGTTTGTCGTAGTTGGCGCAATGTCTGGCGGCGGCATTAGAACTTTTTCTGAAATTTTTCTTATGGTGATAAAATATACTAGAATGTTTTATTAAAATAAAATCTGTGTTATAACTTTAAAATGAAAGTCATTGGACAAATACACCAAGTTCTAGGTTCTACCACTTTTCTATTTAATTTTTTTCCAATCTCTAATATCAAGCCAGTTACAAGTGCTTGGCCAAATTGACAAAATTTGAAAAACACTTTGTATCTCTAAAACAAATCTAGAAAGTTAGCAATGATTTACTTTCACTACTAAATTTGCTATTAAAAAATCAAAACCGAGATTGTGCAATTAGATTTATTCTATCTCTCTTGTTTTCCCCATACCATGCAAGGACAACAAAGCGGTGCGGCGCTATCCTAGACATGTTTTTATCGTTCAAAGATTGAGGTTATCCCCAAAAAGACCATTTTTGCAAGAGATTTATATCCCCATTTTTACAAACCCACATATTACTGCATCTTTTCTAGACTAACTAGACGCCGAATAAACCTATCTATGGTTATCTTATTTCATCGTCCCAATATACGTAAGTCTTCCTAATGTCTGAGGAAGTAATAAAGATAAATCTGGACCAGATAATCTTTCAGTTGAACATGTGCTGCCCATGTTGGGTTGGACCAGTAGGCGGCCCAACTTTGCTTATGGTCGCAAATTTGCATCTTTGAATGAGACGATACAGGGTGATAAGAACATATACAAACTTTTTTTAAGTTTTAAGAAACAGACGGCAACTGTAATACTGCAGTATGTTTTTAAATGCTTTGTTATTTTTAGCGCATGGGCCAGTAAACATGGGCGCCGCCTGGATAAAATTCCGGAGGGAGCACCAGGCAAGTGCTGATTTTTTTAATTTAAAATTTTTGCCGTTTTAAAATCGCTTATTTTTATAGGCAGAATTAGCAGAGGAGGGGGTTAGGTGGTGCTTAGACTCCCGGAGAAGGCGCCATCAAAATTATTGTCTTATATATTATATCTTCAAAGTAAAAAAATTGAATTACTTTGAAAACAAAAAAAAAATCTTTAATAAAAAATGTCTTTTGCGCTTCAATTCGTTGACTATGAACGCTTCAAAGGCATAGACGTCTTAAACGATTTTGCGACATTGTAGAACGCAATCAAGTTTTTACACGTTTAAGGGAAAGGCCAGACTAAAGAGAGCTCGAGCGACAAGCGAGTTAGCGATTTTTCAAAACCCAGCGGGCGGGAAAATTTAACATGCAGCCTTCGTATTCCGAAAAATCGCTCGCTCTAATGTCGCACGCCCGCTCTTTAGTCTGGCCGTTCAATGTGTACTGAATGAATGTTCCATTGTTGCCGTTGTTGATGGCATGGTTAAAAACATTTTTGAAAGTTCAAGCACATCTTTTCTTTCCATATCTTTGTTTTGATTAATTCGTCGTTGTTGCCAGTAGTGGAACCATGTTTCACATTAATTTTTAAAATTTTCCAATTTATATTTGGCAAAAAGTTTTCCCATATTATTTCAGTAATCTTTTTGATTGTTATTCTCTGTCATCTGACTTGGATGCAGAACTCAAAAAGAAAAATTGCTTCGTTAGTATATCTTATCTTTAGTGACTGAATCAGAGACTAAATATGAAATAAATAGTGTGATTTTGAAGATTTTGAAATATAATAGTGATGTTTGTAATTATTAATAATTACTTCTATGGGTTTAATTATAATATATATATAATAACATACCGTGACTGTAATCCTTACGATTTTGGCACAATGTTTTAAAATTGCATTTAAAACATTGTGGTAAGCTTATCCGACAAAAAATGTGACGCGTTCTCCCAGTTTATCACCCGAAACATTTGACATTGACAGGCTGGATAATAAATTTTTAAAAGGAAACATTTAAAATTATATCCTGTTTTATGCTGGACTGTTACCTACGGTTACCATATGGTACCCTGAGGAGACCATGGTATGCCATGGATAACACGCAGTTTATTAATAGGGTTTTGGTGACTATGCCAACTTTAAAAAATTCAGTTGTCTTTTCTTCTATTTTTTATATTAATATCTTTATGACAGCTGACGAACGCCTATATGAAGAACAAGTATTGTGTACCGTGGATGCAGGATTCCTAAATATTTAATTTATTTTATTCTTTACTGCTAGTCCGATCGGACAACAAAATGCATGTTTTCAATAGGTTTTCATGTCGCCGACATGCAGTATTCTTGTAGGTAGAAGGGCGTTGCTGGGCAATATGCTTTCTCGGCCATGACCAGGAATAATTTTTTTGGACGCTCACCATGCTTTAAAAATTCGTTTATGACGTTTGTCCATGTTAATTAACAATACATGACAATGTAAAACCATGGTAACGTTTTATACAGGGATTAAATAATTAAAGTTCTTATATGTATTTAATAAACTAAAAAAATTATAATATTTTATGCTGCCGAAAACAAAAATTATAATAAATAATTTGATATGAAACAAATAGTAGGTGCAACTCATAGGAAAAGCATTTATCCGGACTCTTGGTGGTTGCTGTAAACACCACTATCTGGACCGTCTAAAAATATATACAGTGCATTCCAATTAAAACGAACTCACCCGCCATAATTTGGTTACTTGTACACTTATAAAAAAATCCTAAAATACATCAATTTTTATTTTTAGGACACATTTTTGTGTCAAGATTTACTTATTTACGGTTATTTCCTCCCCACCAACACAAACGTCAAAAAGTTTTAATGGGAAGGGGTCAAGTGGTACATGATTTTAAAGCTCCTAACTGAGTACTTTATAACCCTAAAATATAAAGTCAATATCTTTACCTACTACAAAAGGTGGTACTTTAAATATTACCTAAATACCTGATTGGAATGGCCGCATTTTCAAAACTAATAAAGTTAGATGTACTTAATGTGGTATTTTCTTAAAGCTCTTTTAAAAATATTTTAAATGGTAATTCTAATAATAATATACAGGGTAGGATAAAGCGCGTATATTTTTTTAATGCAGCACCCTGTATATTATATTATCAATAAAAAGATCTTTAATAATCTTTAAGAAAATACCATATTCAGTACATCTTACTTCAGAAATATGGCCATCCCAATTAGGTATTTGGGTAATATTTAAAGTTCCGCCATTTTGTACTAGGTAAAGGTATTAACTTTATATTTTAGGGTTATAAAGCACGCATCAGGGGCTTTAAAATAATGTACCACTTGACTCCCTTTTCCATTTAAACTTTTTGACGTTTTGTGTTGGTGAGGGGAGGGGATAACCTTTATTATTCTCTATAGCTTAGTGTAGGGCACAAAAACGACATTTTTCTCTAAGGCTAAGATCATTATTAAGGCCAAGGATTCTTTGTATAAAATTAAGAATAGCAAGGGTTTTGAGAGACGTTACTTTCCAGAAATAGGAATAATCAGAACAATAACAAAGAAGGTCTGGTATGGGAGACATACTGTGAAATATAAAAATACTTTTGCCTTAAAAACATAAAGCTTCTTAAACATTTTTTTTAAAATTAATTTTCATTTTTTAAATAATATTTTGAGTAATATTACCTAAATATTAAATTTTTATTTTAATTACCATAACCATATAACAAAATATTAAAATTATCATGTTGATAATGCTCTCCTTTTCGTACTCTATATTTTTGTAGCAACACTGTATTTCGTCAATTATTTACAAAAAACGACAAACCAATACATTTACTTTAGGCTAAAAAGTGTTTTTATGGAATTATTAATTTAACCAGAAATCAACTTTCAGTTTAACAAATTATGTTTATTCATAATTAAACCTTTTACTTATCAAAGTTTACTCCTATTAAGGATTAAAATTATTTTAGATTCTTTATGGTCTAATAAGGATATTAAATTGTAAATTCTAATAAGTTTCAACACCTTAACTAATTAGTATTTTATTTAAAAAATGTGCAAAAAAGGTAAACTAGATGCTTAAATTGGCTAAATGTCATGCGTTTTTAAAATGTTAGTTACATTTTTGGGTAGTAGTTATTTAAAATATCATCCATCGTAGCACTGCCGCATTGTCTAAAAGATGCTGTGAAATGTAAAAATCGCTTGTTTCAGTGCTTGGATAACGTTAACGGAAGAGGAGAAAAAATAGGTTAAATACCTTATAACCCGACACTTATGGTATTTAAATATAGGCCTTTGTGGGATATCACAAAGATAAAACAGTCTAAATATATGTTTTTTTTTTGTCAGTTGAGACGGATTATACCTGTATGTGCTAAAATTAAAATTTATTTTTTAATTAAAACATTCATTAAATATTTTTACCAATTGGTATGTAGGTATTTTAAATATTAAAATAATTTAAGATTTTTTAAATTTAATTATTTAAAATGGCGCCTGTAGGCTAAATTCTTCTAGAAAGGTCGGAGGGAGACTTCTTAATCGGGGGTATCGGTGTTAATGATTTAAGAATAGGACAACCACAGACATTTGTCAGGTTTGGTTAAATCAAAACTACGTAAAAATTAAATAAACAAATAAATAAAAAATTAACAATGCGATAGAAAAATGACATTTTAAAACATAATTGGTTTTTTAAATAACGTGAAATCTAGAGATCCATTCAACAGTTTTCAAAATAGTGATGTGTGAAGATTTGAATAAATTTATAGTTTTAAAAACTGGTATGCTATTAAAAAAATTAAAAAGTTTTAAGTCTTAGAAAATTAGCAAAAAAATAATTTTAATAGATGCATGACATATCACTTTATTTAATTATGCCAGAAGAAGAATATTTCAGTCTAGTAAACCGGTTTCAAAAAATATTAATTACTAAATATTCGAAAATCACTATTTCCAAAATTGTTGTACCGTAAATTTTAATAAAAATATAAAATCTGTTTTATAAAAAAAATCTACCACGATTATATAAAACACTTTCTGTATTTTTACTCTTACTAAGCAAAGTATACTGTCGCAATTTTTCTTTAAAACTATTTTGCTTAGGTCATATGATATGGTTGACCAAAAATGATTATTTTTCTTAACATTGTATACATATGCTTACATAATTACCCACAAATCGTGATTTTTTAAAATAAAATATTACTAAGATTTAAAAAAAACATAAAAAAGTTTTTTTTCCATATTTTATATATGCACCTGATGTTGCACCTATTTATAAATACAATTTTTTTTTTAAGGTATTATTGTAAACTATATAATAAACGAAAAAATGTTGCCTGCAAAATATTTCGATTATATAAAGGTTTGTTGCTTGGAAATATCGTGAATAATATTAACAACAAAAGCACGAGCCATCAGGCGAGTAGTTCTGAATAAATATCATAAACAAAATAACCATAAAGCAATAAACTTTAATAATAAAAAAAATGTACAGCGAATATTATTCTAAATGATATTCCACAAGACTACGACAAGTAAGTCTAACCTTTAATTTGCATATAAATCAACAATAGTTTTTACCTTTTTTATTTTAACCTAACCTAATATTGTCGCTGAAATACCATCAGGTTGGTTTTATAAAGGTAGGACTAAGTAGCAGTTTTATCATTAGATAACAGCAGGTTGCTATGAAATTTTACCTGTGTAAAATACTCCAGTGAAATAGTCGCCCAAAAACCCTTTAAAACTTTAGAATTATTAAACAGCTAATAAATTTATTGATGCTGGCTTTGCGTTTTACAAAAGTTGTAAATTAGTTATTTTTTAATTTAAAAAGCATACTTATTTAGTGAGGTGATTATAGTGAGGATATTAAAAGTTCTTTCACTTTTTTTAAATGGGGCAAGATTTTAAAATAAAATAAAATATGGGTAAAAGGTGTCACCTACTTTTTGGCATAAAAATGATTTCGGTCACGTGACCTAGTGCCAAAAGGGCACTAGCAACTTTTTCTAAATAGAAAGGGAGTTATGTAGCAGCTCGTTTTAGAGGCCTTGTAATTATTTACTCAACACCTCTTTTTTTTTAAATCGGCTTTGTCGTTCCAGACTTACAAGCCAATTTCATTAAAACCGCATTGTCTTAAAACTATTTAAGCCAAATCTCAAACGGTTTTAAGTCTAGAAACGGCCAATTTTTAAAAACAAAGTATAATGTTAAGTAAAGAATCAAAGGGCCTTTAAAACGAGGTGCTACATGACCCCTTATTTCATTTGAAAAAAAGTTCCCAGTGCCCCCTTGGCACTGCGCCACGTGTCCGAAATTATTTTTATTCCAAATAGTAGTTTAAGTGACACCCTTTCACCTAAATTTTAATCGATCTTAATATCTTGTCCCATTTAAAGATAAAGGGGGAGGACTTTTAATATCCTTACTGTATACATGGTGTTTCCTAATTGCGGTAAGAAAATTTAAGAATGTATTCTTAAGCCAATTTTATGAAAAAATTAAATATAAACATAAAACCGGAAATGCTTGGTTTCTAAGATACAGGGTGTTAAACGTTAAAAATAAAATCGGGTTTTCAATATTATCCTAAATATGCCTTATCCAAAAATTGGCTCCGATATTTGCTAAGACAGGTAGTTTTCAGCCCTGAACTAATTTTAATTAGTGAGAGCAGTAGCGGCGTGGAACGCATATTAGCTAATATTATTGCCAAAAAAATTACGCCACTGACTTTTTGCAACTTTTATATTTTCCGGATGAAACACCTAACAGTGCAATTTTTTTGTGTCCTCATATTTTTACGTAACTTGCATAGTTTTCCAGAAAAAATAAAATCCGGTTAGCTGCATAATCCTGGACCATACAAGGACATTTTTTTTCTTTTAAAAATTAAGTGTTATATTTAGTTAGCTTCTTATAAGCAATTATGTAATAACAAAAACAAATACTTAATTAAACAAGGTTTATATCTAGTCTAAGAAATTTTACTAAAAAGTGTTTTGAAAATGTTTAGGTTTTTGAAAAGTTTGACACCCTGTACATTGGGAACGAAAAATTTGAGGACTTATGTCTATATGAACTTTTTTCATTAAATTGACTCGGGAATACGCTCTCAAATTTTCTTACCGCAATTAGGAAACACCCTGTATATTGGTCAATGGAATCCTTTATTTAATCTTTCGTACTGCGGGTTACTGTCCTAATCGACTGTTAGTATATTAAAAAGTTAACAGTCGAATAAAGCCATTACTTGGCCTTAAATGTCTAGTAGGTACCAAGTAAAGGATTACAAAAATAACACTTAATTAGTACCTGAAGATGTGTTGTGTACATACTGGGTTAGTAAATAGTACTGTAACTCTTAAATGTTTTTAAAACCGCCAAAGCTACCTAACAAAATTTGGTATTTGATAGGTATCGGGCATTAATAATTTAACAGTAATATTAGCACCGTTTCCAGATTTCTCAGCATTGTGCTAAATAAATCTTTTTTTTTTTTAAATAAAATTCCACATTTATTTTTATTGCAATAAACTGCGCAAACCAAATCTAATAGGTTTACAATTTTTTAAATTCCATTTATACTATTTGCTGAGGTACGACTACACCACCACACTTTAGGTATGTAATAAGTTCGGACGCGCTTCAATATCTCTAAAACCAGTTACACTGCTTATACAAAATTTCGGTATTATCTGGGCGAGCAGATTTAAACAGTAATATCGTCATTGTTGCCAGTTTTTCCAGTTTTGCGCTACACCTAATATTTTTGGTATTTTAAATAAAATACACCATTTATTCTAATTGCAATAAAAGAGCCGTAAAAACTTTAATAAAATTCAAAATTTTCACAATTTAATCTTTAGCAGTTATCGAGATATGAGAACCCCACATTTTTATAAAAATTTGGCAACAATGCTTATATCACTGATCAGTTAGGCATGCTTAAAACCTTCAAATACCAAGTTTCATAAACACAGTTTTATTGATTTTAAAGATATTTAGGTGCTAATATTGTTTTTGCTAAAAGTGTAGTGTATTATATCTTAGCAACTAATATGGACAGAATTCTGAAAATTTAAAAATATATTTAATTGGTTTCTCACAATTTTATGAAAAAAAATGAAGCATTTAAAAAATGAATAAAATAAATACGTGGAGCGTAAAACTAGGAAATCTGGCAATAGTGCCGATATTACTCACATGTCCAAATTACCTTAAATAACAAATTTGATAAATGAAGCTTCGGCGGTTTTAAAGATATTTGGAATCGATAGGTATAATATTAATAATAATAATAATATTTTATTTCGTACGTCAGCCATACAAAATGGATGTACACGTCACATGTTTAAAATCTATGAAAAATATTTTAAAAATACAATATTTAAAACGAGAACATTCACATTTTACAATACATTACACAAATAAAACAATTTATTTATTTTTTTAAATTACCTATAATATTTAAGTCTGACATTCATCAACCGAGTAGTAATATTTTTGTTGGAGAAATTTTTTTATATGGTATTTAAATTTATTAAATGGTGAATTTATAATTTTATTTAGTAATTTCGTAAATAATTTTTTACCACTATATTCGGGAGATTTTTGTAGATGCTTAATCTATGACTTTCCAAAGTAAATTTAACTAACCCAATATGTTTGAAAAATACAAATTTATCGGATGTGTTTTTTAAATCATTAAAATAAGGTTGGAAAAAGAATTTAATTAATTCTTATAAGCAAAGTATCCTTAACGTTTTAGTTTTGGAACTACAGGGTGTACTAATAAATATAATAAATTAAAAAATTTTTTTTTTAACTTCTATACAAATTTAGATATTTTAATGAAAGTTGGGAAACGTCTCCTATGTATTAAAAGACGTATGGTAATACACAAGAAAAAATATATTTTAACCAGTTTCGCCTATAAGGTGTAAAGGATACATATTTGAAAAAAATGGTAGGCCGCTGTTTTGTTAAGTAAAAATATACATACAATTTTTTTTAATTCTCCTTGAATTTGAAACAAATTTAATTTCCTAACTTTAATCGATGTACGGTTTACGCAATAATAACGTGGTGCGTGGTCATCTATCTAAATTCCACAGTAATTACTATTATTTTTTAATTTAGTTATAAAAGACATAGTTTTTAGAGAATAAAAAGGCCATTCATGTGTTGCAAATTTTATTTTATATAATGAATAATACAGCAGAATACCAAATTTGTTCTAAACTTAACATAATTTCTTAAATAAATTATTGTTTTAAGAAAATGTAGTGGTATAACTTTTTTTCTTAAAAAAAATTACCCTTAACCCTTATGGACGACACTGGCAAAAATGTCTTTGTTTCTTTTTTTAAGATATGGATGTTTTTTAAGGCGTCTTGTTTTTTCTTTAAAAATCTATATAGGTAGGTATAGTTTTTTCCATTTTTAACACTTTGTAGTTCAAAAACTAAGACTTTTATGACATATGATGTATGTATGTTTTTGTTCTTATTTTTCGTTTCAGAATAACTTCTTTATGTTTGTCGATAGAGTTACTGGGCACCCTGTACAAATAAGAACAATCAGACAACTACTTAAATAGCTCCTTTATTTAAGTAGCCACTAGATAAGTCCATTCTGCGTATCTTAAGATCATCTTATGCTCTACCTACAAGATACTCCACTTTACCATGAGCTACTGTCTAGATTACAGTGTCTGTTACACCAAACTTACGGAATTTTTTCGCGAAGCAACGGTATACTACTGTAAATTGCCTATAACTCTTTTAAACTATCACTTTAAAAGCAAGATAATAACTGGTTACAAAGAGTATTTTTGCAAAAAAATTATAAGTAAATATTTTGCTTAGTCTGCCTAATGTTATATTTGGAGTCAATTTCAGAGTTTATAAAGGTTAGTTAATTAATTTGAAGTCTTTAATAAATTTGAGGCCATCTAAAATGTTTCATTTATACAGTGACCGCCAATAATGTTAAGCCATATATATATTTTTTTAATCTTTAATTTATCAAAAATATTTCCAATAAAAATCTATGCCTAAATCATACCCAAGCAACACAGAATCCTCTAATAAACGTTTAATTACGTATATACCACTAGTATATTTTTAGTTTATTTCTAACCTTTAATATAGGTTAAAATGTCCGCCTAATATAGGTGTATTAATATTGCAGTACTATCCAAATTTTAGACGTTGAAAGTATACGTTTATTTATAATATAAAATGAGCAATTAAAAAGCGGTTTCTAATAAACCCTATAAATTGGTATATAATATACAAAACTGTAACGTTTACTAAACACGTTAAAAGTCTTAAATTTTATACGTTTATATTTAGAATAAATTTTACGTTAAAAAAGCCATATGAAATAAATCAAATATTGACGTATACGAAAAACGTTCACTTTGTATGTATAATATAGGTATATGTATTAGGTAATACATTCGTTTAGGCTTACTAAATCTAAAAAAAATAAATAAAATAACAAATTCTCAAATCAAAAGGACGCAACTGGTAACACTTAACACTGCACTCTAATAAATAAAAGTAATAAAAAACACAACAAAAACTGTATAGAACATAAAAAAACAGTTGAAACTTAAAAACATTCTAGAATCAAAAATAATAATAGTCTTTCACGTTTTGACAGTATCGCTGTTTGGACAGTTTAAGCCAATCTTGGCATGCCTGTCCGATAGCTTTGTCTGTGAGTTCTCCGACAAATGCAACTCCCTGCACCTGGTCCTTACCTTGAAATGAAATTTTGACCGCTTCTGTAAAAAAGAAAACCCAAAGTCACTAAAAAGTACAGGTGATCTTAGTGTTTTTTGCATAATAAATTAATTGTTAGGGTAGATTAAAGATACGCCCAAACCAACGCGGGATGCGGAACGGGACGAGGGCGAAACGAATGCAGAACCTATTTCTACAGCGGGATATGAATATATTTACACCAACTCGTTGTGAATACATACATATATCCCGCTGTGGAAATAGGTCCCGCATCATAAAACAATACTCCTATATCCATGAGGAATATTTTGTGTCCAAATTCGTCCCGCTCCCGTCCCGTTCCCGCATTTTAAGGTCTTTATTGTAATTGATTGGTTTTGTTTGTATTATTTTTTAGGTCTGATGATGCTCTTAGGAGCGAAATACATGTCACCATTTAACGGTTAATTGGTAAAAAGTGTTAAGACCGAGACTTTTGTTGTTTTCTTTTGATATGTTATATCAGGTCTCTTTGAGAATATGGACGACTTCTTTCAACCCAAACATTTCTAAGAAAATTAAAAATAATACTAAAATAGTACACAATACACGTAAATTAAAGCGTATATATTAGACGTTTATAAATGGTGTATTAAAAACGTATAATAGACCATTAAATAACCAAGATATAGGTATTTCAATAATTTTTATTTTAGTGTACTAAAAATTAAAACAAAACAGAGGTGTAAGGTGTGACATTCACCTAATCCAAGTGTTTGGGCCATAATCATTCCTTATAAATAAGGTATAATAGGGGTTGAGAGATCAAAACGAAAATTTCCGCAACAGGTTCAGCGGCCATTTTTGCCGACGTCATCAAATAAAACATCAACAATTCTTATTTAATATTATATGTAATATGTATAACTATTGAATTGATATGAGCGCAATTAAAATAAAGGTAAAAAGTAGGTACTTACTTTATTAGCAATCGGAAAAACAATGCACTGCACAATATTTTACAACAAGAAACATAAAGCCGGCTGACGTTTTGTTTAGCGGCTTTCGGCGGCCATTGAATCTCATAAGTCACTTCGAACTTGGTTAGTTACAAAGCTGAGGAGAAAAGCGACTGCCGCGCATCACGTGTCGTTATTGTAAGGCTGTTATTGGCTGTTATTGGAATAATGCCGAACGGATGAGTAAATTTTTTAGATTATTGGTACGTTTACTTTTAGGAAATTTTAGACAATATTATTTATATACAGCACAAAGTCAAATATTTGCAAATATTAACATCAAATTAAAATTATAAAAATATTATTACTAAGCCAATGATATTGTCATAGGAGAATGATAATAATGATTTTAAAGCAATAATAGTTAGTTTTCTAATAAAAAATAATCTATAATAGACGTAGATTATGCTTTAGTTTCACACGTTGAAATTTCAGTAAATAGTAAGAAAAAAACGTTTTTAAAATACTCGAAAATAAGAGTGTTTCATGAGATTATCATTAATAGTTCCAAACTATAAACATATTTTTGTGCATTTTTAAAACACGCACATAAATGAGACCATAATATAAAGTAAAATATTTTTTAAAAATTTTATGATATTAAAAGATGATATGACATACGTTGAATATAAGATTAAAATATGCACGTGTTTAAAAATGTTTAATAGATGTGTAATAAATATACCAAAATCAAAAATACACGACAATATCGTTTAATAAACGTTTATTAAACGAAAAGGCAAATTCTTGTGTTGCTTGGGTACTTACAAAACACTAATCAAAATTTAAATAAACCATAACGTATACAAGGTTGGTAAAAAACAAACGTAATTTTTGTTTTTTAGTGGTTTGATAAATTTCCTACATCATTTTTGCCTTATTAAAAACGTCTTTATATTTTTAAATCTATTATTAAATCTTCGTTTTTATTTAGATTAATTTTTAAATGCTATTATCCAAATAAAGCTTAATTTTTGATCACTAATATAAACTCATAAAATTAATTTTTAAAATTAAAGACGTTTTTTATAACGCAAAAACGATGTGAGATATTAATATACAGTCTGTTAGTCGTATTAAACCACCAAAAAGCAAAAATTTAATTTTGTTTTTTTAAGACGAGGTTCTACTACTAAAATAGGACATAACTTTTAATTGTAAATTAGGGTAGTTTCCCGTTGTGTCATATTCGTTAATTTGCGCCTACCTCGTGTACGCTAGTTTATTTAAATTTTTATTGCTGTTTGTGAGTTAGTTTTGGTATATGCAGACATTTTTATCAAGAATACATTTTTTTGAGAAATAAATAATAAGGTTTTCCATATGATTCAAAATTTTTGGCGGTCACTGTATAAAATTTAAAAGGAGTACTTTAAAAAACGTATATTCTATGGAGGGCAGAGGAAAGAAGTACCATATTTTATGACAGACAAGTTGAAAAAGTGTCCATCGAAAGGAAATAAATTAAGATGACGGCACAGTTGCCAGCGGTAAGATTTTAGTATTTGTTTTCTTTTTTATTTTGTATCTATTAGTCCTTTTTTATTTTGTATCTTATTCTAATAATTCATACTCTTTGATTAAATCCTTTTACTCGCTACAGTGGCGCCACCTTAAGTTGCTTCTTTCCGATGGACACTTTTTAATACATTCAGATGGTACTCCTCCCCTCTACCCACCGTAGTATATACACAACAATATTTTAAGAAAAAGAAATATTTTAAATTTTTATTTAAATGACCTAATAATACCCTTATTTGTCTTGGTTAAATTACAAAAGTAAATGGCATTTCTTTGTTTTGAAAACCCTAAAGAAAATTTTATGAAATAATAATTAAAATATACAACCAAAAGATTCAGAATATTAAATAAATAAAAAAATGTAAAGAAAGACAGCATAGAAACTTAGTATTTTTATTTTATTCGTATAAAACTTTATAAGTATCGGTCGTAGAGAACAATAATTGTAAAAAGCTAAAAGTCCTGTATTTAAATTTTCCTCAAGATTAAATTCAATATAAGTTGCAACAAGTTTTTGAAAAACATCTTTTATTAATAAAAGCTTAAATATTTTTAATTTTTAATGTTTTTTTCAGTGCTCATCTGAATTCTAACAAAGTAAATTTTTATTTAAAGTTTTCAGTAAAAATTTAACTGCCATCTCGTACATTAAACCACATTGTACACTTGCCACCAAAACATCGATTTTTAATTTAAATTTTTGGGTCTTTTGGGAGATTTTTTTCAGGCGATCTGCGAGTGCATAGGGTTTATTATGACTAAAAAGGGTTAGCTCGTTTATCTCCAAGACCAGAACCGAAACGGTCTTATTTTTTTTAGGTTGGTGTGTACCCAATTAACAAACCTACTAATAAATAACATTATTGATGTTTGAACTTCACATTTGGTTGAAGTTTTACGGTATTTATTAAAAAGACAAATAAATATTGCGAAATAAAACAACAAGGTTAAATTTAAATCTAAACATTTTATTATTAAAATAACTATGCTAAAAACACATTATAAATATACAGATTAAATATTGCCAGCAAAATTACTACAGTTTGAGGAAGTACCTTGTCAAAAATGCAAGGAAGTTATGCTTTTTATTAAAATTAATTAACAGTTTTGTATCCTAAATAGTGACTAAATTTAATCAAAATATACAAATTGGTAACCATGTTTGACTAAAAAACTTAATTACATTTTTTTATTTAACGGTACCTTAACTCCAAATTTATAGGATATAATTGTTTGCCACCTTGTTTTTATGGTCACGAATGGGACAAAAGTTACTAACTTTTAAAAGGATTATTTATAAATAAATAAAGATTAAAAAACAAACTTAATTTTATTACGTTTTAATATTTTTCAGCACAATGCTGAGTAAAATAAAATATTTTTTTACCGGTTGTTTTCTAATTGTAGAAGGAAAATTTAAGGTCGTATTTCAGAGCCACGTTTATTAAAAAAGTTTATATAAACATTGGTCCGAAAATGCTTTGTTTCTAAGATACAGGGAGTATTACTTTATAAAGAAAATCTGGTTTTTATTAACATCTTATATATGCCTTATCCCATTTTAATAAAACTTGGTTGTGGTATTTGTTAAAATTTAAAGTTACTTTATCCCTAAATTAATTTTAATTAGTAAGACCATTGGCGGCGTGGGACGCAACTTAGCTAATAATATTGACAAAAATATACGCTACTGATCTTCATACCGAAATTAGGAAACACTCTGTATATCTGTTTCTGTATTTACCACATTTTTGTAAAAATCTCTATAAATTTTTACATTGAAAACTTTTCGGTACCGTTAAAAAAATATCTGTCCACATTTTAAAACAGTGTTTGACTATACAAGGCAGTGAAAATACTTTTACATTAAAATTCTAATTTATACAATTATACAAAAACTTTTTCTAAAATACAATAAACATTTTGCGACAAATATACAATTTAAATTTAAACCTATTTATCTTACGTCATAGTTCTGTATTAAATCCTTAAAACTAAAAAGGTAACTTAGGACAATTGCACAAAAACATTTTTGTAAAACGTTTAAAAATCCATAGGAACACAAACAAGATATTTTTAATTTTTTAAAAACTAAATTGTGAGACAAAAAAAAACGAATAAAAAAAATTTGATCCAACTTTCAGCAGATGTAATAACTTTTTTAGACCTACTTTTGACAAAATATTCACAAATAAATTCTTAATTTGTCATTTCTGAATATTTATTTTTAAACTTTTCTTACCTTATATGTTGTAACTGTTGCGATAAAACAAGTAATTTAATGAAAAACTGTTTATATGTACCAAACTAGATCAATATCAAACACTTTTCATTAAAATATCTTTGTACAAAAGTATGAGTACGTGTTTATCGTTATGTTGAATCCGGTTCAACCGATAAATAAAACTTAGAAACGTGTTCTAATTGGTCGACTTCAAATGTTTTGTTCAAAATTAACCAATCAGAACACGTTTTTAAGTTTTATCCGATCGGTTGAATCAAATTCAGTACGATACATACGCTCCTGTTGGCAAATGTTTTGAAATACCCTTATGGCGTTTTATTTTTGGGATTGGATCAGATTTTTATAGTTTAAACGTATTTAAAGAAATTAGTTTTAACTCAACTCTCTTAAATTTTACGGTTAGAAATGTGCTGGGTTTATGTGTGTGGTTATTTTGTGGTTTCTTAAAAGTATTATTTAAACACAATGTAATAAAAAGAACATTCTAATAACTATTTCTAAAAACAAATATAAAAAAGGAACACATTGCTAGTTTTGTGTGAATACGGTGTTGTTATTATAACTTTGAAATAAACTTTCTATTATTATTTTATATTTATATAGTTGATAGTTATAAAACAAATCAGTTTTAAATACAGAAATGGATACAGTCATGTGTTATCAGTCAATAATAGTACGTTTTAAAAAAATTATTGCTTTGGTGGTAATAAAAAGCATCTTACTATTGTTGATAAAAGGCCCTGTATATTTTTATATAACTCATAAAATTTTCCTAATTTAATTTTTAAAGGATTTTGGTTTCCTCCTAAATTTTGTTTACAGACGCTTACCAAACATAAAATTGCTAAAGAGATTAGAAAAAAGTACTAATAATGAGCTATTTAATAATTATATTAATATTTTCAAAAAAAACAAATAATAATATGGCAGTCTAATAGGTAAAATACAGGGTGTTTAATAAGAGATGCTATAACGAGATATTATACATTCAGCAATATGCTCTGTTTTAACTTAAATTTTGTAATAAGCAGTTTTCTTTACTCTACTATTAGATGGTGTAAACCATGACTTTGTATTCATAAATGACCTCGTATACGTTATAATCTGTGGTTCATTTTATTAGCCTTGTAGTTTAGTTAAGTTATTTAAAGGAATATAGAAAATAGTACTGATAAAATATAAAAAGAAAAAGTACATTGTCAAAGTGAATAAGATGGACAGTAAAAAAAAGTCTGGTTTTTTAATTACTGGTACCTGATTAGGAACTTACTTACAAACAATTTTTCCTAAATATTGCAGCACTCATTTAAATGCTTATTAAGTTTGTTGATATAAGTTACAATGAAATGTCAGGAACACTTACAATTAACGCAATGGTTAAATATAGACAAAATATGACTGGTGAATGCTTAAGGTAGCATGTTCTTGAAATAAAGTAGTTCTTATTTTATTTTTTTTTAGCTTAGGCAGTGGCTTAATGCAGCGTGAAAATAATGTACAGTGTAAACCAGGCCTAGCATTGCTTTCAATATTTTTATCTGATAATTTCGCGCACCGCTAATTTTGGGCTTGGCTCTATTCTGCCCATAAACAAACGGTTTTACACCAATGGCGTTGACCGTACGAAATTATAAGATATAATTGGCTGATTCTTCAGTTTTGCAATAGGTCGTGTTATATAAGTAACACGAGGGGACTTAAAAACTCTCACCCATACAACATACAAGAATAAATACAGGATGTTTCTTAACCTATAGGTACGTATAAACTTTGAAAAATTTTGGCAGCAATTGGCGAAAAACAATGACTGATATTAAAAAACATGTTAAATATTTTTAGTTGGTAAAAAAATCAGTTATCTAAAATTAAATAAAATAAGGCAACTTTTAAGGACAGATAGGAAATAGTGAACTATTTTTTGTTTAAAAAAGAATATAATGAAGTATAAACTTTACCCAAGTTTATTAAATTAATCGTATTTTTTTTGGTCCTTACAAAAAATAACCAGTAAACAAGTCATGATGATCATCTTTGGTTTTTATTTTAGTACTTTTCCTTAATTTAATTTTTTAAATGGATTAACTCCCTAAATAAAAAAAATGTACTAACATTTTCTTTTAATTTTCAGTCACTGTTTTAGCAATAATTTTAAAAGTTTATGCGTATAAGTTAAGAATTATCATGTATTTGGTTTTTCCATTTTTCTATGGAATTTCTATTTGCAGTTTGGCTAATGCAATAACAACCAAACCTAAAGCTTACGGCTGCTACATAACAATAAGTGTTATCACTAAAATTTCCATCTTCTCTTCATGCGTCTATAATAATAGACACATACAACCAATGTAGTAAGTTCTCGAACATTCCAAATAAATTGTTGTACAACTTAACTTTATTCGCGCTTTCAGCAAAATCAAACGGCAAAAATAATTGTTTCGAGCCTCTCAGGCCATTACCAGACAACAAACTGGCCGATAAAACTGAAATACGGCAACCCATAACGAGAAGTCAGGTTGGCCCACGCGACGATACTTGAGGCACTCCCATATACTATTTATGATGTTATGATTTACTGTGTTATCATCGTTAGTAGATGTTTTTATGTGATTTTCGTCTGCAGGGATGTTACTGACCCCCTTTACTATATACGAGTATATACGAAAAATTTGAAGAATTTTAATTAAATATATTAATTCTTGATGCCCTTATGTGAGTTATGGTAACTGAGCCTAAGGATTGCTTTTCAATCTAAGTAGGTACTGGGTGTTAAGTTATAAATGTACACCTTTATTACCTTTTTAGTTTTTTATTATGGAAAATCCGAACCTTTCTTTGGAATGCTTTTATATCTTATGATATACAGGGTAGGACAAAAATATGACCCACCCTGTATATTAAATTACCATTAAAAAATTATTTAAAGGCCGTTACAAAGCTTCCTATATAATATATGTATCAGTATTGGTTTATCCATACTTTTTTTATTAAGAAATTGTGAGATTGTCATTATATATACCTAATAACTTTCTATTCTTCAAATTTAGATGGCCATATTTTCGAAATTATTAAAGATATATATACATGTAATGCAGTATTTTTTTATAGCTCTTTAAAAGATCTTTTTGTAGTAATATAATATACAGGGTGTTCCCTTTAAAAATTATACTTCTTGTCGTACTCTGTATATCTGAAGAGTTAATAAACATACCATAATTAAAGGGCTTATTGTAAAAACACGATAGGCTACACATACAAAATATGGGGTTATTAAAATTTAGTTTAAAAAAAATTAATCAAAAATAAAATTGAATAACTTCTTATGAGTTAATATGCTCGAAATAATACATAAGGCTTTTTTATTGTCGCGTATAATATTATTAAATAAAAAAATTAGAGAACAAAATATGTTTCCGAGGCTGTTTGACTTGTAAATTGATTAAAAAGTCATAAAATCAACCCAAGAAATCTCTTTTTTAAATAAAACAGATTTTTCTACTTACGTCTGTTACTTTTTATCCAAACTTTAAGCGTAGTATAGGTAAAACAGTTTGGATTATTTGTGAAAGTTTATTTTATGAGCAGGTGTAATTTAAAGCGTAGTATAGCAGACACATATTAAGGCAATTTTATTAAATACAAAACTTTTTGCACTGCATTCCCCTACATTTCACCAGCGAGACATACGGCTGTATGTAAGCGCGCAACTGATTTAAGCGTTTTTCCTATAAAGCGAGTTAGAGTTTAAATTGTAATAATGTTTTTTTTCTTGAAAATAGGCTAGTTTTATGAGTGGTAAGGAAATGCTTAAATAAAAAAACACACTATTCTAAAAGTAGCAAGAGAGCTTTATTTTTTCTTTACAAAAATATTTTGTCTTTTAGATTAATAATTTGTTTTAAGGATAACTCAAGAATTGCCATAATATTGTGACTCTAACTGTAATTGTGTTAAATTTAAGAAAATCTTTTTCAACAATTTAACATAATTCTTATATATGCTTTAACACGCAGTTCTTAATGAAACTACCTAAATTTGGATGTTTGGCATGTATAGAATATTATTAGATAAAGTGAAAATAAAATAAATAAAGCTTGTTAGAGACATAATAAAATATTATTAAAGTTATGAAATAAATTAGTAACATAAAAATAACAGTTATAAAATATCGTTACAAGTTAATTTGTACCGCTAATAAAACTAAATGGTCTTAAGGAAATCATACACAAAGAAATAAAATAGAAATTAGGGCGTTGCTGCATATTCAACTAATGCTGGTATTTTCATTAATAAACTCTTTGGCATGTCTACCACTTATAATCTTATTAAAGTAAAATCACTGTTATCTGTATAACTATCTAAAAAGGAGTTTATTAATAACATTAAAATATAATAAATAACTTCTGAACGTGAATGATTATCACGAAAATATTTCTACCGAGGTAACTATTAATTTGAGGCAAAGGTCACATGGCAAAAAATCTATGGTAGGTATGTGAATTTTTGCCTGTCATATTACATAACTCTCATTTGTTCGTTTTTTAAAAGATTGAATAGTTTTCAAGATAACATCAAAGTCAAGGATAAGACTACCTTTTAACTACTTTCGGTATCGTGTGTAGAAGATATTTAAATAATAGTAGCTTTTGCCGTGCAGGATTTTTTTAAATTTATCATGGACAGTTGGTTATTCTATTGATCATTTAAATAATAATTTAAAATAGATTTAAATGGGTAGTTAGGTAAAAAGAAGAAAAAGACAACAAATTAAATATTATCAATTAGTATCAATCATCTACAAATTAGATATAATTAAATTGTACCTCTAATATTTTGGGAAACGTCAGATACTTAAGCGTATTAAAGGGATATTTTATTTGTTGGCTGTTTACAGCAGCTGTAAGCACTTTAACTTTTTTTTACAAATCAATGACGTCAGTCTTACAGCAGCTCAAAGCGGTTGTTAGCGGCGTCGGGAGATGTTTAACCACTGTCTACCAGGATAAAAAAACAAGAAGGGGGAAATATAGCCAAATTTGAGGTTAAAAATCAAACAAAATTGACTAAATGTATACTAATAACAATAGTATGTGTGGAATAATTTACCTGGTATTAAAGATATTGCGCATTTTTGTTTCAAAACTGGAGTTGCCATTTTTAGGTTATATTATTATTATTTTTTTATGTCGTTTGTCATTGGCGGTAAGTGCTTTAATTTTTTCAATTAACATTATAATGACGTCAGCTGTTAGACAAGCTTGTTAGCAGCTGTAAGACAGAAGAATTAGAAAAATATCCCTTAACCTTTGGGGTAAATTTAAACCATATAAGCATAATATTGTAACATTGCTAATAATAAAGTCGCACTAAAGTAATCTGCAAAAAGAGATAGATTTGGGAAAATCTCCGAAACACGTCAAGATATTTAATGAAGGGAAACGTTTTTAATTTTAATTTTATATTAAGGCTTAAAAAGAACTCGTTAGAAACTTTAAAATAATGTATCATTCGATCCCCCTTCTCATTTGAAATTTTTGTGGTTGTGGCCCTGGTGGTTAAGAAGTTTAGGGAGCGCCTTCCAATTTTTTCTATTAAGCTAAGCACTGAGACTAAACAAAATTTAAATATAGAATATTTAATTCTATCTAAAAATCTTTAATTATGATTTCTAAATAAAAAATTGGTATAAAACTAAAACCATGCCATTTTTTATATTTATATTAAAAAATAGAAAGTGCAAAACATAAAAAAAGAATCTGGACTCTTAAGTAAATAATATTTAAAAAAATAAATGAATTGGAAATATAAATTTACGGTGCTAGGAAAATTTATAATTCCATTAAATAATTATTTTGATTTTTAAAATTATCTGAAACAAAAAAAATATAATATAAATTTACCAAAGTAAAAAAGTACAATGGGTATATATAGCACTATTTTAAATAGTGCATAATAAGTAAAACAATTTTAAAACATTACCTAAACAAGTTTGTTAATTAGTAGTAATTAAAAAGATAAAGAAGCACCAGTTCGGAAAATCTTTATATTCTATTGTTTTGTTATTTCGTGTTAAATAGTGAGTAAGCTTATAAACGAAGAAGTTTAAACATATAAGGTGCTTCATTTTCAAAGAGCGCTAATCATTATTTTGTGTATAAGGCACTATAAAAGTTGTTTAAATAAGCTTTTAACGATCATTGAATCGTTTATGTAAGGAACAGAGGCGAACACATTTAAAAGAAATTGAAAAAGAAATAAAATTCTTCAATGGATGCGACATGTTATTTAGTTTTATGTAGCCAAACTAATATTGAGCAACCTAAAACGCTTTGGTACCGAAGTTTATAGGACAAATACATATAACTATATAAATCCACAATTTTGAGGCGCGCCCAAGAAATTAGATCACGTCTGGCAGCCTCGCTAGAAACTTATTTTATGATTAAATCATTATAAAATAATTTTGACAAAAGCCCTTCAACCTATGTTTAGGGGTTGCACCCATTTCTATGTAAGTTTTCTTAACCATTAATTATTACTTTATATTAAATAATTTATTCTTAATTTATTTCTTTTATTGTATTTTTAATTTTTATTATATTATTGCAGGAGCGGAATAGTTTTTCATAATGTAAAAAGTTTAAATTTTTTAAAATATTTATTAAATATCCCTATTCTGGAGAAAGCCCAACAAATATTTTGTTTATAAACTGTTCTTCTAAATATTTTTCTGATATGGATATGTTTTGCAACAGTGGTTTGACTGTAACAACAGCGCACTGCACATAACAGCAACAGATCATCCAATTTCTAAAGTATCGTTAAGGTCGAATATTACGTACAGTCATGTCACTAAATCTGTGACTTTTCAAAATAATAAAGTGGCGGCAAACATAATAAAAAAAAATTAAACAATCAAGTTTTCTGTTTTTCAAATGCTATTTTAATAACCTTTTAAAGCTGATTTATTAATTTTATCTTGTTGCTAAAATTTTAAAGAGCGTTTAAAAACACAAGATATTAAATGAATATAGGTATAGTACAAATTTAAAAACTAGTAACTTGACTTACTGGATTTTTGATTGCACGAGAGTGTTGTAGAAGAAAGGAAAAAAATATATATTAAAAAAAAGAAAGAAAAAAGTCATGAAAAAAGCAGAAGAAAAAAAAAGAAATTAAATATTATAACAAAAAAAAATAGGTGAAGAAGCAGAGATAGAAAAAATATTAAAAATTTTAGAAAATTAAAAAAGAAAAGCTAACAAGAGATTTAAAAGCGTTTTTATGTCCCGGGTGTACAATAACATTACCAAATATGGTCTTTTTAAAAATCAATAATATCCAACATCATCTGCAGGCCTATGAATTTTTCTTTAATTTTTTTAGTAGTAAATGTAAATAATTTAATTTTTATAAAAAACTTTTTGCTGGTTTTTATAAAAACCAGCGGTAACGAACTATTTATTCTTTCCTTCAAGTATTAACTCAACTTTATATTATTTCTAATATTAAGTTTATAGGCGTATTTTGCACCGTATCCTGACAATATCATGTTTTAATGATTAACAAGTTAGCTAAAATTTAAATCCAAAATACAAAAAAGTACTGCTACGCTACACCACTGGTTTAAAGTGCTTGCCTAAAAGCATCTATTTATCTTCTTTTAATGGTACTCACAAAGTTGGTTTTAAATAGCCGATGTTATTCATACAGCACTCATACAATTGACAATTGTTATTCTTTTATGGCTTTACACGTGTTTAACTTCTTGTTAATAATTCTATTAGGCGCGTGGTCGAAAGATAATTACTGGTAGTACTTGGTGTAATGATGGTACTTGTAATCTGGGGAGCGTAATCGGTATTAGGAGATTTAAAAAAGTAATTTGTAAACTAATAAAAAATATTTTTTATTTTTAAAGTAATGTATTGCAATAATTTATTTTGTCTTTAGCTAAAACAAACCTAATTCTAGAAAAGTGAAGAAGGAAAAAGAGGAAAAAGTAAAAAGTATTGAACAAAATTTAAAAGGGAATGATGGGTAAAAAAATAAAATAAAAAGAGAAAAAGAAAGTCTGAAAATAAAAAAATGTAAGAAAGGAATAAAAGAATATAAGGAAATGAAAAAAAGGTTAAAAAAGATTGAAAGAAAAGAGCAAAAGGAGAAAATAACAGGCGCAAAAAATTATAATAGAGAGACTATGCAAAAGTAAAAAGAGACAAATAAAGAGAAGAAAAGAAAGCAAGAGACAAAGAAAAATAGAAAACAAAAGAAGAAAAAACAGAAAGGGAAAGAAGAAAAGAAAAAAACAAGAAAAGAACGGAACAGGGAAAGAATGAAAGAAGGAAAGAGAAAGAAGAAAAGAGAAAGAGGGAAAGAGGGAAAGAGAAAGAGGGAAAGAGGATGAGGGTAAGAGAGAAGAGAGAGAGAGAGAGAGAGAGATAGAGAAATAGAGAAAAGAAAAGGATACAGGAAAAAAGAGGAAAAGTTATAAAAAGCAAAATGGAAATAAATAAAAAAGAGTAGGAAAAATAAACAAAAACTATGAAAAGAGTGAATATGGAGGAAAGAGAAGGAAAAAAAAGAGAAAGAATGAAAAAAAGACGAAATGTAAAAGAAGAAAAGACAGAGAGGGAAAGAGAAAGAGTGAAAGAGAAAGAGTGAAAGAGAAAGAGGGAAAGAGAAAGAGGGAAAGAGGGAAAGAGAAAGAGGGAAAGAGGATGAGGGTAAGAGAGAAAGAGAGAGAGAGAGAGAGAGAGAGAGAGAGAGAGAGAGAGAGAGAGAGAGAGAGAGAGAGAGAGAGATATAGAGAAAAGAAAAGGATACAGGAAAAAAGAGGAAAAGTTATAAAAGCAAAATGGAAAGAAATAAAAAAGAGTAGGAAAAATAAACAAAAACTATGAAAATTGATTGATGATTATGCAATGCTACATAGTTTGATGTGTCCCTAAATGAAGTTTTTTCTTGTTATATTATTGTCAATATTCAAATTTGTTTATTTTCTTTAAAACCGTAATTTATTCCCTAAAATAGTGGTTTATTACTGGGTATCATCTAGTATTTCATGTTTTAAAAATGTTTTAATTAAGTTGTGCATTTAATGGATATACAATTTTTTAATCGAAAAATGGATATAGTTTAACAAAGAATAAGGCAAAAAAATATTAAATACATATAAAGAGTAAACTTTTATTGGAAAAATAAGAAAATTTATTATAAATTTATAAAAGTAAAATAAAATTTATTAAATTTTTTTTTATCTTATTCTTGTAATAAATTGATACTATAAAATTTTTAATACTAGATATCTCTGTGGTATTCGTACGGTACTGAAGTTCTTTCATGATTGTGATGGTATGCAAGTATTGTTATTCTGATTGCAGCCTATGGCTAATAGCATCATCAGTCGTGTTAAAGAAAAGGCGTACCACGGCGAGCGGCAAACAGAGGTCATACGTCAAGTTGCAACCCGGTGCTGGGTGCCCGCAGAACCCGATCTGGTCCACCGACGGCCAGGAAGTGGGTGGTACCGTGGAGTAACTGCGTTCTGGCCTAAGGGTACTGCTGATCTATGCGCTCGCAATCAGAAGTGCTATAGATGATTTTATAGAGTGGTCCAATATGACTCAAATATTATAATAAATTTATTTTACTTAGCAAATAAAAAACTATATTTAGCTGCGATTATAGGTCAGTTTCACAATAAAGTATTTATTTTATAAATATTAATAGTAATTGGTTAAAACAAAAAGATAAACGAAAAACTAGAAAGAAGAAATGAAATAGCAAAATAAAAAAAGACGAAAAATAATTAAAAAGATAAGAATATATTGGGTTATAATCTACTACTTAAAAAGGCAAAGGAAGATAAATAGGATGCAGTAAAAAAGTAATTATAAATAGTGGAAGAAAAAATCGCAATAACAAAAAAAAAGGTTTTTGTTAAGTGATATTTTATAGGAAAATAAATATAGTAATAAAAAGAAATATTAAACGGTGAAAAGAAAATATAAAACGTTTAAAAAGCTTTAAAGATGGGAAAATAAATAGAAATGAAAAAAACATAAATTAATTCATTTTTGTGTTTAAAGATAAGAAGAAACAAGAAAAGTATAAAAATTAAAGAAAGAACCTTAAACAAAATTTTAACAATTTAAAATTATTCTACAACGCAGTTTTCGACTGCAACGCAGAAGAAAGTTTTGGTAAATTTTAAAAGTTTAATGGAGCCAATTTTAAAAATACTTTCGACTATACTAGGGCGCAATGTAGTCATATTTATATTTAAGCAATATTTTGTTCCATAAATTTTAAAATTAAAAAACAATTTGAATCTTTAAATTTTAGAATACAGATAAGTAATTTAATGTGGTATGAAATAATATTACATAGAAAATAGGCAAAACAATAAAAAAGGCAATAGTGAATAGAAACAATTTAAAGAATATTATCAAAATGTAGCATGCAGTTAGCAACCTAAACTTTACCTAATCAAAAATAGGTTAAAGTAGATAAGAAATTTTGGAATATACAATGCAGAAGAAAAAGCATTTAAAGATTATAATAAATTTGTCATTTTAAAACAATTTTGGACTTTTTGTTAAATCATTTACAGTGTAGATAAGCAAGCTCGCTTATGCCTTGCAGGAACTTTTAAACAAACTTCTAGCAAATTATTAGGTACGAACGATAGATCAAGGAAGATATTCAGTGAAGCGGCTACTCATATAAATATATGCATAGTTATTAAAGTTGTAATAATATTTATATATACCATATTGTAAATTAAATTTGAAATATATTAAAAAGCTATACTAATGTGTACAGGCAAATTTGTTTTTTTTGGCAGAAGAAAAATAAAGGAAAGGAGTAGTTTAAAAGAAAAAGATATAATAGGTCGTAACAATTTCAACAAAGCCAGAAAAAGAAAACAGAAAAGGAAAAGAAAAAGTAAAGAAAACAAGTAATTTAGAAAAAGACAAATATAGTAATTGATAATAGAAAGAAGAAAAATAAAACAAAAAATAATAATAAGGCCAAACAACGGGTTTATTAGATTAAATGATTATTTATTTGAACAATTTTAATAATAGAAGAAAATATGTGCAATTTTTTTATTATTGTGTTAAAATTGGTGTTCTTTTTAGTATTTTTAACACGACAAAACAGTATAGGACATATGCTCAAAAATAAGAAAATATTAAATTATTAAATTTCGTTTTTATAACGTTTATATATAATAACGTTTACCAAAAAAAAAACACGTATCTAATACCATACTATCCTTACAATTTTGTAATTTAATGTTAAACACAGATAATTTATCCTCTATTTATATATCGATGATGTACCTGTCCATACAAACTATAATTCAAAAGCTCTTATGAAAGATATTTTAGTAATTGGCCTACTACTGACTTATGAATTCGTCCAACAAAATACTTCTATTGTTCCGAATTTCACTGTATGGGCTGAAAAATGTAGGTCATTTGGAACATACCAACACCCATTAATCAACATTGAAAAGTTTTGTCATTACCAGCGTTATATTTACACCGACAACACAAAAATAATTGTAAAGATTCATGTACTACGCTATTCTTGGGTTATGGTAATGTTTATTTTGTTTTTTTTTCACCACTTAAATTTATTGAAAAATTTATATACTTACATTTTCTAACTTTGTTTTTTAGTTGGTCATTTTACTCTTTTTTTTAGTAACTCTATTTAAATTTAAGTATATAAAATTTAATTCAATCTACCCGTGTGGAAACAAACTTACCGACCATAGGCAATTAAAAGCATAGAAAATATTCTTGGTGGGAAGTAAGTTCCTCGCGTCGTCGTCTGACGAAAGGCGGAAGTGGGAAGCCTGGTATCGCTCTGCTTCAATCGGCAGCGGGGAATTGTAGGGGAGTACATAGTAAACTGGTGAAAAGCATTAAATACACACATTTGCTAAGGTCGGCGGTTTGGTTTCCATACCGGTATAGGGAACGGCCACATTAATCAACCTTATATATCGAGTGAAGCAAAAAGGTAAAGCTTTCTTTTTCTGGTCATCTCTTACTATGTTTCATGGTTAGTTTTGGTAAGCTAACTTTTTAAAATAGTATGGGAACAGTTTTTATGTTGTAAAGCACAAATTAAACAGATTTACTTTTTTGAATTTTTCTTGGTTCTAATATTTATTGTGTCTTCCATGCAAAAATTCTCTATTGCAAGAGGAAAATAAAGAAAAAGAAAAAGGGAGAAAAATGTGGAAGAAAGGAAAAAACCAAAGAGGAAAAGAAAAGCCTAAGAAAAAAAAATTAATAAAAAAGAAAAAGCAAAAGAAAAATAGAATTGGGCAAATAATGAAAATAAAATTAAAAAGAAATATGTAATAAAAAAAAAAGAAAAAAAAAGAAATGATTAATAAAATAAGAAAAAAAAGGTAAATATAAACCAAAAAAAAAAAAAAAAATAAAATACAGGAACTTTTACATAGATACGTATTTTGCCTAAGCTACTGCCCTAAGTGATAAGGCCAGTTTTTTTATATTTATTGTGTATACAATGCAAAAACTCTTTACTGAAGCTCGAAATTAAATCGCTAATTGAAAATAATTTAAATAATATTTGAATTAATTTAAATTAGAAATGAATAATATGCCTAATAACTATTATGGAAATCAAATAATTTAACATCATTCCGCTTTCTTTGACAATTACTATTGCTTTCATAATTATTAAGTGATTTAAGATTACTGAAATAATTTTTGCATTAAAAAAAAGTTAAAGGTACAAATAAACAAGAAAAAAGTGTGTTAAAATGATTCCGTTAAGAAAGAAGAAAAATAAAGTATAATAGAAAAGTGAAAGAAAGTAATAAAAAAATCAAATATGTATTGAAAAGGTGATATACTCATTATATTATTGTCTATAAAAAGATTTAAAAAGTTATTTGTAGAATGAAAATAAAACAAAAAAAATAAAGAAAGGAAAATAAAAACAAATAACAAAAAAGGGAAATAAGTTATAAAAAAAATATATTTAAAAGGGAAATGTATTTAGGTTAAAAAAGCAAAAAAATAAAGTAAGATTTTAATAATAAATATTATTTTAATTAAAAAAAAGAATAATTC
Organism: Listronotus bonariensis; assembly: GCA_014170235.1. Taxonomy (NCBI): domain Eukaryota; kingdom Metazoa; phylum Arthropoda; class Insecta; order Coleoptera; family Curculionidae; genus Listronotus; species Listronotus bonariensis. Next base: position 113,017 of record JACEGR010001273.1, read on the forward strand.
TTTCATGTTCTAACAATTTTATTTTTTTTTAAATAAAAGGCTTTAAAAGTATAGGAAAAAATAAAGATAAAAAGACAAATATAAAGACACTGCAGCAGAAAAAAGATAAAGTTATATTTAAAGAATGATAACATAAGTTATGCATAAAAAAGAAAAATAAGATAAGAAAATGCTTTATATGAAAACGGAAAAAAAGGTAAGAAAATAGTAAGGAAAAAATAGATACAGAAAAGAAGAAAAACAAATTTACGCAAGCAGCAAAAGCAACAGAAAGGTGTTGCATCTCTATTAAAAAAGGCCAGAATTTTGTCTAAAAATAGGTTTGATTTTAAACCTAGTAACAATTTAAATAATAATGAATAAGAAAAAGAAATATAACTTTGTGCCCAAATAGTTGTTTTTTAATAATTCTTTTTAAAAATCGTTGTTTAATTAATCTTTCTCTAGAGTACATCTAGTAAAATTAGTATGCGAGTTCTCTATACACTTCAATAGTTAACATTCCTGATAAAAACCTGACACGATAAAAATCAGTAATAAAATCCTGCTTAACCGACCAGGTAAATATTCAAAATATTTCCATTAAATCCCATCAATCCAGCCAGGAAATAAAGAATCGATCTCAAATCCCATATTAGGCCTAACAAATAGCGATGCTGAAACCAATTTAGTTAATTAAAAGTATTGGCTTAAGTTAAGGTTAAACATGTAGAACGTTTAATCAGAAACCAATTCAAATCCTTTAAGGACTGATGAAAGTAAAGATGTGATAAGGAAATCGATACCGGATCGATATTGATGCAAATGTATGTAGTTAATCAAGTTGAGCTAAATTAAAATTTATTTTGTTTTTTGAAAGAAGAGATGTCAAATTATTAAAAAAAGGAAAGTAGGCATTATTATTAAAAACAAAAATAAAAAGTATACCTACCCCAAAAGAATAAAGAATACAGCATTTTAAGCAACAAAGAAAAAGTTTATTGTTTTGGGTATAAATTATTTATATTTTGAAATACTTGAGATAAGTTAAGTTAAGTAGTAACTTAAAGAAACAAGTTAAGGGAAAAATATAAGATTTTGTTAGTTAAAATTGAAAAGGGTAGGGTATATACAGTGTGGTCCCTTAACTGTGCAACAAATTGAAAACTTTTGTATTTGCAATTTTTCAGAAAATTTTATTCTTCATAAAAGTTGGTGCATGTGGTCTAAAACTGTTTAGGCAGTGACAGTATTGCAAACTGAAAAAAATATATATACAGACGAAGAAAAAGAAGTGAAAGCGGTGGGAGGTATGAAGCATATAAGCACTACATTTAAAACAATTTAAAAGAACATTATATTAATTAACAATGTAAAATTGTGTTACCAAAAAAAAAAGAAAGAAAGTTTACAGGACAAAGATAAAAGATAAATTGTTTAGAAAAAAAAAAACAAAAGAATCGGTTACTGTGTTTTTTAAATATTTTATTAAATTTTTAACATGTCTTGGCTATACCAAATGTATTATTTATATTTATAAGCTTAAACTGGGGAAATAAAAAGAAATTAGAAATGATTCAATTTTAAACAAATATAATTAATTATCCAGATTAAAAGCTGTGTTCTTGGAGAATAGAGATGGGTATACGTGATATTATTTCTGGGAAAAAGAAAAAAAAAAATAACTAAAAATATGAAATCAGTAGGAAAAAACATAGTTGCAAAGCACTTAAGAAACAGCCTTTTTAGATCGATTTTGTATCACTTGAAAGATAATGTTGGATAACTAATCAACAATTTTGATTTTAATTAATCCTAATGTCTATAAGTGATTGGCATCAATAACTGTGCACAACAGACGTAAAAGAAACACAATCTTAGATAATTGTTTTAATTTTGTTAACATATCGATATTAATCAACTGTAATGTGGCACTTACTATGACATTAAATGCATTGCAGCACCATACTATAAAACTGATAAAATTATAATTAAATGAGATCTAATAAGATTGCTTGCCCGCATTACAACATTGCTGTTTTTTATGATGTTTAACTTGCTTTAAATGCTATCACAAACAGATTAAAAAAGCAAATGCCTTCTGCCTGGGCAAATGACTTTATAAAAATAATAAAATTTTTATCTAAAACCATTTGCCTAGTTAAATGCATCTGCCATGGCCCTGGTTAGGCAAATGACTGTGATATATTTGATAACATATTTGGCACGTTGGTTAATTTGGCGTTTTCAAGAAAAAAAATATATAATGTTTAAGATATGGATTTTTAGATTAGTGGTAATATCAACTTTTATTTGCAAAAAAATTAAAATCTTCTATGTTGCCCTTTTGAGAAATACCCGGTAATATATATGTATATTTCTACTTTGCTTTGTTATCTGTTTTGTTCTACCATATCGTCAAAAAATTTTAAACCGAGATAAGGAATGTCCGAATAAAACTTTATCTCCAGTCAAGAGCATTTTTTATTTATTTTTTTTGCTATTAAATTTTCGAATTTATTTAGTAAGTATTTGTTTTGCTTTAGTACCTAGTGCAGTGTTAATGTTGTGAAGTTGTTTTGTGTACTTAAAATGCCCCGCTTAGCTAAAAATCATAAAGTTGCCCGTTCTACGGTTTGTTATACATGTTTCAATAAAGCACCAAGGGCAGTTAATATTAGCGCTCAAACTGAAATTTTAGTGAAACTGCTTTCACCTGATTTCGACTCCAAAAATTGGTGTACGCCAAATGTACTATGTAAAAGCTGTTACATTAAATTAAAAACACAAAAATTACTGAAAATTATCGACTATAACAAACTAAAAATAAGACCAAAACGCGATTCAAAATGCAATTGCCAGATATGTCAAGTGTCCACACTGAGAACCTGCCCAAATCCAAAATCACAAAATCTGTTACCATTTTCATTTGTTATTCGAAAGAACCCTGTCGGAAGGCCTACAGCTAACGAAAAAACTTTGACAAAATCTATAAAGATTTGTAATAAATGCAACTGTAAACTCCATAGAGGTAAAACTCATAAATGTAATAAAACATCTAAAATAAAAAACACACTTCATTTGGTTGGTGAAGACACTAAACATAATATTGCAACTCAGATCTTGCATGAGGAACAACTCTCCCAAGGGCTCACTTCACTTAGTTTAAAAAAGAAAGAGGTAAAGACATGAAATTAAAAATAATTTATAAAAACGAAGCTTCCACACCGAAAGTACTAAATGTCGATACATTTGATGAAATTAGGCAAGACTGCAATTTATCTGTAACTGCAATGGAAAAAATTGCTAAGCATATTCGCAATGTAGATAAAAATTTGGTGGAAGGTACGCTGAAAAAAAAGGTTCTAAATAAAACACACTTGCTTGATAATTTCTTTACATTAACAGAATTACCCGCTATCATATGTTCAAAAAATCAACACACACCATTTTTTGTACATTGTAATGATCTTCCAGCTCTCGTTACGTACATTTTAAACGCCAGAAGTCTACAAGATGACTTCCACATTAAAATTGGGATAGATGGGGGTGGAAGCTCGTTAAAAATTTGCATGACTCTACTGCCTCTTAACGGCAATCAAGAAGCAAAGTATAAGTACTCAGGCATAAAAAAATTATTCATTATTGGTCTTGGACCAAATTTCATGGAAACATATGAAAATGTAAAAACGCTCTTGGAAGAACTTAATCTGCAGGTAATATGTGGAGTATGTCCCTACACTTTTGCAGCTGATTTGAAGTTGATTATGGTGCTTCTTGGACTCCAAAGCAATGCCTCATCACACCCGTGCCCTTGGTGTAATATAAACGCAAAAGAGCTAAGCAATAAAGGGTCCCCAAGAACCATAAAAACATTTCAAATCAGTTTAGACTATGGAAAACAGAAGCTAAGGCAGATGCTTCTAAAGCAAGAGATATGGTAAGTTAACTATTATAATATAATACACTTTTACTGTTAAAATTTCATATTAAATTTTTAAACCAAAATTGTTAAATAAGTTATTATTAGGTACTTTATTTTTAGAAAATTGCACTAACTTACCTTTAATAATCAAGGGAGACGAAGACACCCCAGTACTAAACTACATACTCTCCAGAACTTCATATTCTTTGGGAATTACGCAAAAGATATTTGATAGCTTTAAATGTGAATATCCTGAGGTGGCGGAAAAATGGATTCAAAATTGTCCCTTGGAGCTGATCAACATGGGAAGTTTAATGGAAATAGCGCCAGAAAACTTCAAAGAAAGTAGATATTTTGGAGTCGCTTTCAGCAGGTAAAATTAGGAAAATATATTTTCATAACAGATGAAAGAACTTGAAACATTGAATTAAAAAATATTAATATAATCTATATATTTGGAATAAATGTACCCATTTTACTTTTAGGGAAATAAATGACGTGCCGGTGTTTTATGCATTTAACAGCAGGTGGTTAACGCATGTTTTGGATACACACCTCAACAATAATTACAAAATATATATGTAACTCGAGTTTAGTTTAGAATTGAAAAAATTAATATTCATCCAACACCCAAAATTCACGCTCTACAGCAGCTCGTGCACAGCATTTATTGAGGCAATATGAGCAGACTACAGTAAAAGTACGTGTAATTTGATTGGAGCGCTATAGACGGTCATGCAAAACTGTCACATTGGGGCGGTCATGTTTAGTTAATTTTTTTTATTTAAAAAATATAACTCACCAGAACTAACCATGACCCCCACAATGTAAGAGTTTTGCATGTTCTACTGGATATGCAAATATTTCTATTTTCATTTCTCTAAAAACTGCTTAGGAAATAGACCAAATGCTAATTGACTAGGCAAATCGCATTTGCCCAGGCAGAAGCCTTTTGCCTAAAATAATCATTTACCTGCGACATAGATAATCAAACACAAGCATTCCTAAAATGAAATTTCGAATTGATTTGCACCTTAAGCGGATTTCCTAAATTGGTTAAAAAAATACGTAATGTATGGTATCTAAAAAGTTAAAAACTTCTTTTATATGGGCTTCAGTTTGTAAGATCATACCACATGCAAGTTTTTCAATTAGATATCGATTTGCTATTTTTGTCGATAACATAAAACTTTACTCAGCACTACCCATTGAAAAGTCCGCAAAGCGAATATATTAAAGTAAATGGTCAATTTGTTAGGTTTTTACTTTATTTTTGCGTACCTAACCAATAAAAATTACTTTCCACTTATTTTACGCTTGATCAAATCACTTTCTTCTTGCAACTAAGCTTTTTATATAACTCTTATTCTTCTTTCGTCAAATCTATTTAAAAGTGTTAATTCTATGGCTATTACGGTTTAAAATATGATGAAGCCAAGTTTTTGTGTTATTTCTTTTGTTAGGTTTAGTTTGATCGTTTTTGTTGTTTTCTGGTGCTTCAGGAAGACATACAAAGACAAGAGAAAGTTGTTAAAAAAGATAGAAATACAACCGAGGTAAAGCTTAATTATATTGGCAATTAGATATAAAATTACAATTTACAAAAAAACTGCTTTTTGGTTTATTTGTTTTACTAACGAAGCATGTAACTTGAAAAAATACAAATTATAATGGCAATAGCATAGTATTAAAGAGACATGACGGAAACCAGCAAAATTGATATATGGGCACAAACAAAAAGTAGCATTGGTGAATAAAAACCTTTCTTTTTGGTAAACGGTTTGTTATGCCATTTATCTGTAATATTAGGTGTATTTTTTAAAATGATAGTTTATAAAATACTACTTCGATTTTATTAAAACTTTGTCTAAATCAATATTTTATACCGTTTTTCATAAAATCCCATTTTAAATATAGACATACCAGCATTTTGTATGTAAGATAGATACCATTTATTTTAGAAAATCACCAAATATGGTAAAATTATTAAAAAAGCTTAAACATTTTTTAATCATAATCATACAGTGTCCGTCGGACAGCAAATGGATTTTTTTATTACACTTTTCACAAAAAAAATCTGATAAAAGTTGCTGCTTCCTTTGAAACTTTAAATAAAGCTGCCAAAATTAAAATATCTTCATTTGTATACCGCGGAGATACAAAAATATAAAAATGGTTTAAGAGTAAAGTACTCTTATTTCTCAGAATAGATCCAAATATTATTTGGAAAAAGTATCTCAAATTTAAAGTATGTGTCAAATATGAATTCACAGCCACCTATCTCAAAAATCATTTTTTTAAGTTTTTGCCATTATTTTTGCGCTACCCTGTATTCGAATAAAAACGATGCACTTTAATGTCAACCTTCTATCGGATATAAAAGGCATGTAATGTAAAACTTAAGTTTTAGTTTCAATTAACAACAAACCAGAAAATAAGTTAACAAAAATAAGTTCTAGAAAATACTCATATTTTTGCGTTTGTCAGCTCTGTCAAAAAACATACATGAAATTAAAAAAAAAATCGTCTTACTTTGTATAATTCTGACTTGGTGAACAGCCGTTTACTTATAAAAAGAAGCATTAGTATGAGGTTAATTAGTTGCCCAAATATGATTGGTACTGCAGCAACAGTTTAAAGATTATAATTAAAATAAGTTCTTTTTAGTCTAAATTTTAAGGTCAGTAACTTCCTAAAGAAGCGCGATTTTTTTTTATATGAAGTACTAACATTATATTGACTTACTCTATCATTTATGGCAATACCTTTCTGGACACCCTGTATATTTAAATAAAAACCATAAATGGTTTGGGTTAAAACAAAACAAAAAACAGAAGAGTTCTTCCTATATGCATCCAGGTACTTTAAAAAGCCAATATAGATTTAAAAATATACTTAGGATGGTAAAAAAATTTACACTGGAACATGACTATATGAGATATTACTTTAGAAAGACGCAAAAATGACAATAAAAGTGGTATTATAAGGCTAAAATATGTTTAGCAAACATATCTAGCACCCGAAAATACCTAAAAACTTGCTTAAAAATATGATCAACTTTTCGAAAAACCTAGAACCTAGAAGAACCCACTAACTTTATTTGGGTACTAATAAGTGATCAATTCTTTTGGATTGCTCACCTGAGTTGAGCTTCCAAGATCTTAAAATATAAAAAAGTTATACCCTATTTTCAACAGCTCCTCTTTCTTTACAATAAACTCTTTAGCTATGTTTAATAGAGATTTCCCAACTTTGCTTAAATAATCTTCATGGGGGTTTCAAGTAGGGTAATAATATTTCACTATAATTTTTGTTTTATTCTTCAGCCTAAAATAATTTAAAGAAATAAACATTTTTCAAAACAAGTAAATTAAAGCAACTGATATTGCTTAAGAGATTGAAAAATAATAAGATGCTAAATTGAGATGTAGACTAGCAGAATAACTTAATTACTGAATATAGTTTTGAATTGGCAATTAAGTACTTAATTGCGCCAAGAAGATTAAAATATCTTTAAATTACTGTTAATATGTGCCGTATCGATATTGATGATGAAGAAATTTTTGTAACACAATGAGCATTTTAATGAGCTTTGTAGGACAATAATTATTTACAGCATATTAAGATAAAAGCGGCTTGATGTTCGTGTTAATAGACGCACAGATTTGTAATAAACAATAATTAAATTTTATTTGTTCCTTTTAGGAATTAGTTTTTGGCGTTTACCTAATTTTCGGTTTTGTATTGAGGAAATAAGTTTATTTATTATGTTGTAATTATTTGTTTTATTCCTTTGATAAAGTGGTTATTATTTGATAAATTCCAATCATTTTTACTTTATTGGTAAATTTGATACGGTGCGAGTTGACAAGGAAGTTTAATTTAGTTAATAGGTTATTTTGCATAAATTAGTACATTAACAAAAATTATATAGACGAAGAAAAAATAATTACATATTTTGCTAATAGTTAATACTTGAGAACTTAGGGAAAAATGTAAGGTTGGGGGTTATTACCTGAAAAAAAAACGATAATTTTTCGATAATTTTAGGACCAATGTTAAATTTTATGCTTTAAATGTGTAAAAATAAAAAATAAAACTTTTATGTCTATAAATTGTAGTGTAGCCCAGAATTTAGGGATATTTGTCCATAGTTTTTCTTTTTGTTAAAGTAGCTAAGCCATACTTGTAAACTACATTTACTTATTTTTATTATTTATTGGTATGGAAATTAAAAGATTTATTTTATAGGTCATTATTTTGAAAACAAAATGCTATAAAAAGATTTTAAATAGTCTATTTAATGGATGGTATTTTATTGTGTACACCCCAAAGAACTAAAAATGAAACCGCTTTGGTTCTGTTCCCGATGTATAGCGACCTAGAATATTGCATATATTGCTTGGGAAAAAATGTTCGAATATTCTTAACTTAAAAGTTAAAATTTTAAAATTTTTAAATCCAAATATTGGGTAATTTTTATTTTATTGTTGTTTTAATAACAAAGGTAGACGTGCAAAAAAAGGTTTTTTAATTTGAATTTGGGGATTTTTAGAGTTTTGTGTTTTTAGGCTACTGGCGAATTTATAGGTGTCAATAGGGTTAAACAAGGTCAGCTCCCATTTTTAGCATTTTGGCGTGAACCCAATAAGGAACCATCCAATAAATGAATCCGCCAAAGCAATACGGAACATACCTAGAATTTTCCCTAGTTAAAGTTAATTTTATAAAGGTATTACCACTGAAATATAAAATTTAATAATTTGATTGCAATTTGATTGTTACTCGATGAAACTTTATAATCAATAATTTTAAACATTCCATTTACATTAGTGGTATTTTTAAAATCCCTAGTATTTTTAAATTAAATTGGTGACTATGATAGAAAAAATGTATTAAAAAAATAAAAAACGACAACAAATAATACAAAAGAACCATAACAAAAGAGTTAAGTAACGTTTAATTTAATTATTTTTAAAATAACTTTATGAGTGTTGTGTAAACTAGTTGCCAATAAATAATTTAAAATACGTATGCAATTTTGATCTCAAAAGATGTATTACTGAATCAGCTAGCGTTATTGGATATTTAAATAAAAAGAAAATTGCAAAACTTCTTTTGAAGGTATTTAAAAAAGATTCTTTAATGCAAAATCTTATTATATTAAGTTTACTATTTAATTCACTTTCTCGGCGATTACGTACATTCATTCATTAGAAGATAAACCAACTCTTAACCTTTAAAATAAAAGAATAGTACTTGCCCAGTGGATTTTTAATTTATTTATAAAATTTGCATTGAAAAGTAATCAGAATCCTGTCAGTCAAAGCGATCTAATGAAAAACTAAATGACTTTAGTAGTTTCGCCTTTGTAAACCTATATAATAATTTTATATTGGGTTGGTTTTTATTAAAAATATTAATAACCTACTTTATAAATTAATTAAAAAAATGTATTAAATAAGTAAAATTTATTTTATAATAAATTTTAAGTAAAACCTTAAATATTCTTACCAATCGTGCTTCTTTACATAATTTTAATTTTAAAAAGAAAAAAACTATTTTTTAAAATTTTAGTGGTTAAATTTTAAACTGAAATTTATTATAAAAACAAACTTATACAAAAGTAGCAAGGAAAGTTGGCGAAAGAAAACTTTAAAACTATAAAAATACATTTAAAAAGGTTTAATTGCTTTCTAAAGTTAAGGAATATTAAGAGATTGTGAACAATAATCATAAAACTCATAAGTCACCTTCAAAGTTTTCAGAAATATGTATTGCTGGTAGACGTCTATATTTTTAAATGTATTTTGCGGGTATAAGGTTTTTTACTTGGCAAACGTTATATAGCCAGTATACTTTTATTGTGCTTTTAGGTTGAAAAACGATGATAACAGTTTTTAGAACATAAAAAAACTTGGTTTTGGGTGTATTTATGCACATTTTTTTAAACCAAACTTTATATTATAAGGTCCCTTTAGTTTTTAGTTTTTTAATAAAATTTTCGTAAGGCAAAACATTATTCTTACATCAATAAATACAGATAATTAGGAACATGTATCACACTGTAGACTTATCCACGCTGTTTAAAGTAGGTGTTCTGGCATTTACCTTAAAAGGGAACTACTAAAAATAGACCGAACTAACAAGGCTAACAAAATGTCACAAAAATTAACCAGTATTCTTCATTTGGAGAAGATGATTCGGGTCAAATTTAATTAAAAAATAATTGGCTTACCTTGAGACTACATTGACAAAAATATCTTTATATAAATAAAGCTTTATATTAGGAATATGTTTATTTATATTTATAGCTGTGTTAATTAAGAAATATTTGGGGCGGTTGGTTAAATAATTTAGCTGGTCAATTTTAAATATATATTAAAATATTTGTAGTTTATGAATTTAAAACTATTGTTTGTTTAAACTTCTTTTAGTTTCAAATATTAAAAAAATATATTTATTTATTTAAAATAATGATAAAAAATATTATTGTATAGTTATTATAATGGAAAAAATAAAATGTATATTCTTATAAATTTTTTGCTTTGGTAGATCAAAGGTGATAACCAACCACCCCTTATACAGTTAAATATTTATATCTGGGTATAAAGAAGGAACAATTTTACCACACCAAACCATATTTAAAAAATTAAAGCCGTCTGCTTTTATTTTTTGCTTGTGATTATTAAAAAAAAACATATAAAAAAGTCATAAAATACACAGTACCTAATTTTGAAACCGTATCACAGAAATGATTCCTACTTTATCATGTATTGCCGCCATTGTTATTATTACTATCTTCCTCTTCCTGCTTTTTCATACAACTACCATCACTTTTCATAGTGACATCTTCATCCTTGTGTGAAGTTTCTGAACTTGTTGAAGATCTTGATGAGTAGTTATCTTTATCCGAAAAATAGGACGAATCTCTTTGGTCTCTTCAGTTGGAGTAGTAGGTTTTTCGATTTCTTGTGTTTTGCCTGAATCAAATAGTTTTGATGGTAAAGAAAGCGGAAAGTTTGGTAAGTTTGAACCAGGTTTAAGGTGCTGAAGAAGTCTTCCATCTGTAACTTTACCCATGAAAGAACGGATCTCTTCAAAGTATGATTCTTCGCTAAGGTTGCGACTGAGGTTTCTTCGTTGTAAGTTTCTTTCATCCAAAATCGTTGGGCCATCAGATTCATGCTTCTTTAGGTGGCGATCTAAATTTGTTTGCTGTCCAAAACACCTTTCGCATAACGGACATTTAAATGGCTTCTCCTTGTTGTGGATATTTCTAACATGTCTTTGTAGGTTACTAGAGATGCTGAAGCTTCTTTCACAATATCTACATTTATAAGGTTGTTCCCCAGTATGCGTCCTTAAGTGTCGGGTTAAGTTTGCGCTTCTTGGAAACACTTTACCACAGAATTTACAAGCATACCTGTCCTTTGGTTTTCCACTAGAAGGGTCGAAGACCTTTGGTGTGGGTGGTGTGCTAGGAGCATTTCTCAACATGTCAAAAGGAACATTATTTACAGGAGGACTGAGCATATTAGGACTTAAAAATGGATATCTTTGAGGATACCCTGGTGAAGGTGGGTACGGTAAAGGTAATCTAGGTACTTTGTCGCCACCTTGTGCCCTGTACATAGCTTCCAGCATCATAGGATGGATTGGCTGAGGAGGAAACAACATCCCTGGATATGCAGGTAATTGAGGAGAAAAAGGTGGCTTAGGAATGTTATTGGGAGTAGGAGGCGAAGAACGATCTTCAACTATTACTTCTTCTTTTTCGCTGGACGTACTAGGAGCTGGTGAAATAATATTGCGGTTCTCATCTTCCACCTGAAACAAAATAATTTAATTATAAATAGAATATAAGGTATTTTATTTGGTGGATTTTTGTAGCAAAATAGAAGAAAAGAGATATTTACCTGCCGCCTCATTATAATCAAACTAAGCTTTTTGTGTTCTACTCGTAGATCTAGCGGCTGCTCTTCTCCTTGTTGTTCTCGAGGTCGTCCTGCAGGGCTCATATGGGGTCCTGGTGATGACCTGCTAGTATTCCTACTTAAGTCAAATGGTGCCTCTTCAGGTGGTGGTACTCTTACCTGGAAAAAGGACAAAAATTAACTTATAAATTAGAAACTTGTGTATTTTCTTTCACAAAAAAAATATAATAAAATTCCTATTATATTAGAAAGTCAAGATTTAAATAATTGGTATGCACGTCGTGTCGCTTTAGAATTTCTATGGAAAAATTTTGTTTATGCGTAAAATAAAGACTGAAGAATAAAGGGAAATTTTGTGTATCCTTTAATGGCCACGACTTTAATAGTACGAGGCCAAACGTGGCCTGTAGAATAGTGTTGTTTATAAAGCCGCGTCCAGACTTGCAACAATGTTTGGACGGATCTTTGGCGAACTATTGCAAGTCTGAACGCGGCTTACAATTTTAGTTTTTAATGTCGTATTTTAAATTTGTGGCTACTTAAATTTTAAAAATCAACAAAACTTCCTTGTCTTAAGTGTTCATTTTCTGTATTTATCGTTTACCCCAAAAGTACTAAAATTAAATTTTATTATTTAATACATTGGGTGCATGCGTAATTTGTGTAATCGTTACCTGCTAGTATTTAATAAATTTAAACTCAATTAGATGTATTCATCTGGCAGTCGCGCTCGTTGCTGCGCGTTAAGCAACGTAAAGCGCGGTCATAAAGGGTGACCGCAGACCAGGCGCTCGGTGTTTGAGGGTCAGCGAACGAACCGAGTCGCGACCATCCAAGTTATAGAATAAATGGTGTGTAAATTAAAAGGAGTAGGGTCAAGACGCATTAAGCCTCTAGGGACGCACACGCACCACCTAGGGAGGCGATAGTCGGACCTAGGCAAAAGACCCGAAAAGGCGAAAAACATCCATCTGGCACTATGCCGACGGGTAGATATTTAATTGGTATTTTTAGACTTTTTTCCTTACACTTACCGATAACGGATAGACCGCCGCTTGTTTTGGTGATGAATGTCCACTTTGAGCAACCAACATTTTTCTGGGTGATGAGTCTTTTTCTCGCATGATGGATGAAGGAAGAAAGTAGGGACGACAACGAGGTAGCCAAGCAGGGTGCAAAAGGCTGAGGGCCGCGTCCGCCGTGGACATCGGGGGACCGGCCAGAAACTGCCGGATCTGAAAGAAAAAGAAAACATTATTTACATTTTTTAAAATAATATCCTACATAATAAAGACAAAAAGTAGTTTAGAAAATCATCACATAACCCTATTCGTCTCATGATGCGCTTGCGCAGAAGAGATACGTTATTTTCAATCCGTTACGTTAAACTTATCAATACGGCACACGTATCCGTATCGCGATCGATAACTTATCCCGACTTTGGTACGTCAAAATTATAAAAGAATAAAATTTATAACTATAAAATTTGATTTATTGATTGATTGACAAGTGAGTTAAAAACTATACAATAATGGATCAAAAATTGCATCCATTGTTAAATTAAGCACGTAATAAAGAGTAGTTGAACCACAGTAAAATAACGAAAAGAACCGTCGGAAAAACTGTTAAGTGTCTGTTTGACACCTGTAAGGTTAGGATACAAACTCTGAACAAAATTGGTTTAGCTGGTTGCGTAAAGAATTTTAAATTACGTTACGAAAGTATGCTTTTAATCCGTGTTTTAACCCTTTTTTTGAGCACCGACGCATTGTCTCTCGTTGCGTATACGGGTAGGTATAAGTGTGCATATTTATGTTGTTGTTTTTTGTTTCTATTATTTTCCTCACCACGCTGTTAATATAAAAACGTTATTAGGAGCAACAAATTACTTTAATTATTAAATCTTCCTGACTAAGTACCCATTACATATTTTTAGGTAGCGTATCTTATGCTACAGATACTTAGTAAAATATATAGTTATTCTTTGCATCATCTTTGCCTTCTAATGACCGAATAATGATGATGACAATAATATGTGGAACAAAAAAACAAACAAATCCACTTAGTTAACGATGTGACTTTATTAACTAGTTAGTGCGTATAAATAATCATATTACCCACGCTTCCTATACTAAAATGACAAAAAATTGTTGCGTTGTAAAGACACATTATAGTATACCCATTATTTATGTTGCGAGTCTACTTCGAATTAATAAACTCATTAAAACTTGCCGTTAAAGAAAATATACCATCAGAAACTTAAATTATTAACTATGGGAAAATACGGAAACAGAGTAAAAGTGTAGACATTGAGTTTTACCAGAGTCTGCAAGTAAGATACAGTGTGTGCAAAAAACTCGGAAATGCATATCTCAAAGAGTTTCAAACCAAATTGAACAAAATGTGGTACTCCAGATCTTTAGTTTTGCAGCAATTAATATAAAGTATTTAAATTTAAATGACATACCCATTATTTTATTTTATAATTGGATTTCCGCTGTTTTTTACTATACATCGGTATGGAAATCTATTTTTTTCTTTATAGAGTAAGAGCCTGTAAGCGGCAGACGGCATCGTTAATTTATAAAAGCTTAAAGTTTTCAGTGTATGCTCCCAATATAGGTAGAAGCAATGGTGGACTATGAAGTTTGACTTATAGTGGCTTTGGCAGGTACTAGGTTAATGAATTGAAATAGATCATTCCATTTTCGTAATTTTGTAAAAGTCAAATTATAGGTATGTTACCCAGGCACCTATAAGCACATATTTTCTCAGTTGCTAGACAGTTTTGGCAGTTCCAACCCCATGACAGACAAATATTTTGGAATGGCATAATGGTCCGAGGAAGTCCAATATTTCTGTTATTTAACAAAATATAACAAAACATATTTTACAAGAGATGTAGGGTTTTTCAAATAGTCATGTTCTAAAATTTTTTTGATGTATACAGAGTGTCCCAAAAAAATTATTTAAAAAGAATCCAACCTCAAAGAAATAACTTTTTTTGTGACACTTTGTACACATCAAAATATTTTAAGGACATGCTTATTAAAAAACCCTACAACTCTTATTTAGAACTTGTTATCATATCTTGTTAAATACCAGAAATATAAAACTTTTCCCTTCTACCAAGTTCTTGGGTTTTTAAACATCAAAATGTCTATTTTGAATAAAACTGAACATTTAGTGTAGGATTTTTCTGTTGTCTTTTAAATTTTATTAATTTTATGTTATATTGTTTGTTTTATCTAGGAATTCGATTTATGCCAAAACTGTCAAGCCACTAGTTTGGTAATACCTACGCACTTACACCCATTATTTGTACTAATTTTTTTCTGCTATTAATACTTAAAGAGGAAAATTGGACTTTTATACCATTGAATAGCAATACACAGCAGAATTCCAATAATAAAAAAATAGGTATCTCATTGAAATTGAAAAACTTTGAATTGATATTTGCGAAACTGATTATCTGGCAACATCTCCGATATCAATACTAAATTCAAAGTATAAAGTTTACCTTGGAGAACCGAATTTCGTACAGTTTGGTTTAAAATTTCCTGAGATATTTGGGCCTTTCTGAACTTGTTGGGTGTATAATAAAGAACTAATGGGAATAATTTCTGACTGTCGCAAGAATATATGAAATTTAAATATATGGTATTTAAAAAGAAAATAAAAAAGTAACACACAGGTAAAGGTAATAATTTGAATGTTTTCTTTTTGTTAGCAGGATATTTTTGATTGGCAAGTGATCGTTGGTGTTCTAGATTAGACACGGCGCGGCGGCAGCAGCAGCAAGATTTTAAATTTTTACTTTTATCATTAACGGAAATGATTTAAAGCATACCTTACCTAAATAACATTAAATCTTGTTTTTCCTTAGTTATTACTGTGAGAAATATGAGTTTTTGTAAATTAATATTTAATTAATATGATGGTTTTTGTATAATAATTAATGGTGTGAAGGCGAATTTATAAGATGATATACACGCATAATATCATTTAAGCAAATAAAGTCAATTAGATTGAGCATATAAGGAAGAGCTGTTTATGATGTTTTAAATAATTACCGCGTATGTGAATTTTATAGTTATATACCCTTATTTATCTTAATTAAGTAATATAATTCATATTTGAACCTGAAGTTTCTAAAATCATTTAGTTCCAAAGATATTTAAAATTTAGAAAGTTAAATACTGTAAGATAGCATACCGTCACCTTAATTGTAAACCCACCTAACTTCTGTTTTTACAAAAATATCATTTTGATGCCATTTTTAGCCCTATAAAATAAGGCTAAAGATGGCATAAAAATAACATTTTTTAAAAAGTGGAGTTAGGTTATTTTACAATTATGTTGACGATATTCGAAGATATTTGGTGAAAAATATTCTGAATTATAATTGGTAATGCAGGGTAGTATTAAATTATATACCTCTTAATATTTCTTATAAAACTCTTTTAAACCAGCATGTCATATAAATAGAAAATCCCAAAATATATAAAAAAAAGATTTTGACCAAAGGTCCAAAAATGTTAAGTTTTTAGATAAATAAAGTGTTTATTGACCGTCTAAAATATGGTAATATGTTAGGCATTAATTTCAGCTATACCTTTGTAATTGACAATTTTGTAGTCCAAGTCTGAATTTGTGTTAAACAAAACCCTACAATACAAAACAATAAAGAAAAACTAATAAAATTTTTCATGTTTTTTAAAGTTAATGGTACTGTCAACATAATTTGCAATAACTCTAAATTATGGGTGCAAGCACTATTTAAATAAGGCCGGTATCAATAATTCCCGAGCTTAATCTTAATAAGGCAACTTGCAATAATTCTCTCGATAATCTTTTTAAAACTTTGGCCCTAATAAATTGGCACTAAAACAATAAACAAATAATGCAAAGAGATCTTAGTAACCGGATGAATATTAAAAAAAAAACATAATATTAATCGGTTAAGTCCAATTTTTTTTTTAATGAAACGCCTTAAATATTTTATCACTAGTATAAAGATCTTTCAAAATCATTTAAAAAAGTTTACATAAAATAAGTACATTTAATTTTTAATAGTTTAGGAAATCTGGTTATCCTCAGGAGTTTGATAGTAAACTAATTTTTTTTTTAAATATAAAACACTCGTTACTCTTTATATTGTATCACTAACAAAATGGTATTTTAAAGAGCTTTAAGAAAATTTATTTTATATGTGTATCTCTTATAGTTTTAAAAACATAGTTATTCAAATTTAAAAATTAAGTTAAATTTCAATTATATGGATAAAATAGATAAATTATCTACTATTCTTTAGATTTGGATGGCTATATTTCCAAAACTATAAAAAATGGTCATATCAATGTAGTATTTTTTCAAAGATCTTTCCTATGGTGATAAAATATACAGAGCATTCCAATAAAAAAGGTACTGTTTAGCTAAATTAATTTTAATTGTTTTTTTAAATCCTTAATCCTAAACAGCTTTTAAAATGCTACTAGCTTGCCAATTTAAACTATTTCGTATTTTGAGTTATAACGAAGTTACCAACGACGAACACTTATTTGGTTGACCTTGTATAAGCGTAAGTACAGGTTCAGGAGATATTGTCCAAGTATCAAAACGTGCAGATTTTGCTTTCCAGGACACCTAGCTCACCACCTCGCCGCCACGTCACTTATTGCCACTTCAGTACACGCTTTGCTTTAGGCCGCTCGTTAGTATCACCACAAATATTAAAACATAATTTTAACCTTTAAACTACTCCTATTACCGCCTGGGTGATGTTAACCAGTCAAAAAATCGTTTAACGTGGATTCCGAACCAAACCCCAAAAATTTAAAAATTCCCAAATAAAAAACTGTTACATTTTGTACTCTACACCATTTAATTAGGTAAAAATAATTTTGGTCTTTTTATTTAAGTGCATCCCAATATAAAATCCGGCTACATTATATTATTTTTGTCAAACTGCATTGAAAAACACAACATAACCCATTACTCGTATGATATGTAGAAAAAATTCTTTGTCCAATTAAATTCATCCATATACACCAAATCTTCCGTGGGAGGTTTCAAAACAATGGTGAAAATACCGCTCTTTCTAAAATTAAATGCTAATTCAAAGGAAACGTAACAATGGAGGACTTCAACGTGTGGTCTAAGTCAATTTTTTAACATGTGTCGATTTTAGGTTTGAATGTAGTCGCACGAATGCGACTTATTTGGTAGTAATTGCTTCATTAAAGTCAAGTTATGGCATTATTAGGTTTTGATAATAACATTGTGATTTGTTTTTATAATTGTTACTATTATTATTTATTTTATTTGTTTCTATTACTGCCAGTTTCACAATATTTGGTTAACACTAACCACAGGTTTTTTACCATAAAAGCAACGAAATACCGAAATATAATTGGTAGTTTACAAAATAGTTAACCCAAGGGTGATGGTAACCATATATTGTGAAACTGGGCATTAGAATCCGAAGAAAAAGTATGTTTTTAAATAAACCCATCAATATATGAACCTATTTATAAACATTAAAAATTGTTTCAGTTTCTCACATTATCAGAATTTTGACAGCTACTTCGTTTTTTGGCGGGTTTTCTAAAAAAAAAAAGGGTTGTAAAGTATTATAAAGGGTGTTTTTAGTTAACTTGAAAAAATCTAACCGTCCATACTCTGGGCACTTTATATTAGGAAAACCTACCTAGTTAAAAAAAATCATTTACCCCTAGTTACCACAAAATAAAATGTGTTTTATTGGTATAAAAAATCAGTACCAATAGTTACTTACCAGGTATTTTTCTTAATTTAAAGTGCCCAGAGTATAGACGTACATTGTGCTTAAAAACTATGTCGTAATAAGATAATATAGGACGAGTACGGAAAGTCATACGAGAGGGTGTATTCCGTAGTATTTCGTGCTAGTTGCATATTATAATTTTTAAAACAACTTTCTTGTAGATTTATGTCAATACAGGGTGTTTCACAAATTATCTGACAAACTTTCAGTGCTAATTCTACATTTAAACTTTATATAAACAATGTCCTAAACGTCTTAGTTTTCGAGCTACAGGGTGTTAAAAAACTAATTTTTAAAAATTTTTAATAACCTGTAGTTTGAAAACTAAGACGTTTGAAACAAATTTTTATATCAAGTTTTTTCATGTTTTTTAGGTATAATTTAAAAATAGAAAAAGGTTTTTTTTACTCAAGAATTTGATCGTATCGATACGAAATGACCATGCAGAGAATTGGTTTTTATTTATTTACGCGAAAACTGTACATCAAATAAAAAAAGTTAAGAGGTCAAATTTGTTCTAAATCCAATAAGAAGTTAAAAAAATATTTTTATTTTAGCAAAATGCAGTAGCGTACCATTTTTTTATTAAAAATATTAATCTTAAACACCTTATGGACGACACGTATGCCAAAACATGTGTTTTGGTGCATAGAAGGCGTCCCCCATTTTTTTTTAATATCCTAATTGGTATAAAAGTTATTACAAAAAAACATTTTTTTTTTAATTTTTAACACCCAGTTCAAAAACTAAGACATTTAGGACATTGTTTATAAGAAGTTTTTTTATATTTTGTAATGTAGAATTAGCCTTGAAAGTTTGTCGGATAGGTTGTGAAACACCCTGTATAAACAATACATTCAATGTTTTAGATTTGTAACAGATTATTTGTCAGTCATGACGTGACATTATAGCCTACTGCGAATTTTTTATTTAAAGTGATTGATTTTAATATTAGTTGATTTTACGTACCTATTAGATATGTTTATATACAGGTTCAGTTGAATAACAAAACACATAGGCAATGTGAGGAAAAAAGACAATCTAACTAAATGCCGGCATGTAAACATGCGTGACTAATAGTGCTTGTTTTGTTATTCTATTGCTTGCCGATGAACCAAACAGCGTTGCTCATATTGTATAGCTTATACTCATATTTGACACAAAATATTGACTTTGGCTGAAGAGTCATATTTAGAATACGAGGTTGTAGAAAACGTACAACTTATCGTATTTATGCACATATAATGCACCGGCCGTGGGTAATGGATGTGGGTAATGAGCGTGGGTGGTGGCCGTTGGTAATAAGCCATATTACCTGTTTAAAATTATAATAATAATTTATACTCAAGCGCATGCTCCCATCATAGGTAGAAGCGAATAGGAGATTATGGAAGTTTGACTCATAGTGGCTTTGGCAGGTACCAGATACCAAAGGTTAAGTAAATTAAAACTTAACTTTTGGTTTTGTTTAAAATCTGAATTTAATATTATGTTACATGGGTACCTATTAGAACATATTTTCTTAGTTGCCAGAGAGTTTTGACAGCTCCAACGCCTTGGCAGACAAACATTTTGAGGTGGCCCACTGGTTCGAGTAGTACAATAATTCCGTCAGTTATTAAGATATAACAAAAAGTCTTATATAAGATATGTAGGGTTTTTAATTAGGCATGTCTTGAAAATATTATGATTTATAAGAGTGTTTCAAAAAAACTTATTGCTGTGTGGTAAGTTTAAAAAAATAAAGTTTTTTCGGAACACTTTGTATTATACATCAAAATATTATTAGGATATGCCTATTTAGAAACCCTACAACTCTTAATATAAGATATGTTGTCAAATATTGTTAAATACTAGAAATATTTAAATTCATCGGACTATGAGGCTACCCACACCGACTGGGAAAATATCGTCTAATAGGTACCTAAGTAACATATACGTATAAAAATCACCCTTAAAAATAATTAATGGTATGTTTTAATTAATTAACCTTTGGTATCTGGTACCTGCCAAAGCCACTATGAGTCAAACTTTATATTCTCTTTTCGCTTTACCTATGTTGGGAGCATGCGCTGACAAACCTTTGGCTTTTCCAAAATAACATTCTGCTGCTTACCCGATCTTACTCTATTACGTTTTTTTTTATAAAGTTCACAATATTATCAATCTTTGTTAATTTAGGTTGTATTTGGTTCTGTTCATTATCCTTATTACCGTAGTAAGTTTTCTACTTTGATATTTGTTCTAAGCGGCTATTATGAGGACTATAAAGAAAACGGGTGGACATATCTCGAACGTACGTGACATTTTCAGACCGTAATGCTCTCGATAAGAACAGGAGGTGTTGTCTAAGAAAACGCTGAAAACAACGTGTTTACGTGACAGAAGAATGTTTTGTGTCTTCGGCAAATCAAGATTATAAAGAAAAGACATAAATGGTGTTGGACGACACAACAAAAGATTGGCTGTAATGTGTCGTTTATAATGCGGAATAGCTAATGAAGTTCAAAGCAGAAAAACGACTCTCTGGAGGACTCGTTCCTATTTATTTAAAATACCTTGCTTAAAATTTTTATTTTTGTTTTATAAAAAACCCTAAAGATACACCCATGTTCACTGTCTGGAAAGAAATTAGCCATTTCTCATCTCTACATATATCCAGGGTGTCTCTAAAAGGTACGAAAAAAATCACAAATTTCCAATAGTCCCTGGACCAAAAATAGAATGGACTTCATGGTAAGAACACTTTTAAAACCTTTTTAGGGTTGTTGCACAACATTGGGCTAAAAGGGATTTTGAGCAGTGAGAAACAAGAATCTGCTATCAATTGAGGCGTTTAGAAGCAAAGAGGTGTAAGTGACTTTTCCACAAAAACCAAGTTAGGTGCACAATCACATTATTAAAGCCAATTTTTGTTGGTGGCAAAGGAATATACATAAGTTCTCTTATAGTGGCGATATCTATCTGCTCAAAAAATAAATTACTTAGCAATATTCTCAACTTACTTTGAGGCAATGAAAAACCTGCACTTACACCCCTTTGCATCTGACGACGTCAGTTGTCTTACTTATTCAATAGGGCGCCACCTGCGATATCTTGCCTAAATTAAAAACAAGATACCTTTTTTGAGCCTCCCTGTTTGTAACTTTTAAATAAAAATTTTAATTAGTAAAAGAAGAATTGCGGACTTCCATTGTCTTTATTAATTTATTTACACAACGTTTCTGGCAGTAATATCTCTGTCCGTTCTCAAGTGTAAACTGAATAGTTCAATAAATATTTTTTTACTTCACCGTTAAAAAAGTGCTGTTTTTTTAATCATTAACATGAAGGTAAAGTACCACATTCTAGTACCCTACATAAAGTATTAACAAGGTAACTTTTTTTAACACTTCGAAGCTTTTTCACACTTTGAATTAGTGTTTTGTTGCCTACTACAATAACCCTAAATATCAATTTATGCAATGTAACAGTAAAGCGCAAAATCAACTGAACCAAACGGTCAAGATACCTTTGATTTCGTTATTATTTCTTTAAGTTCATGTGTACACTAGTTTTAAATTTTGACAGTTTGCAAATTAGCTTATTAGAAATTATTAAAAATTAATAAATAATAATAAATTTGAATGACTAAGAAATTAAAAAATAATTTATACTGTTTTAGTGTTATTTCTCCAAAAAGCACGTACATATAATTTTCTAAAATTAAATAATAAAAACATATTTATAAAGGATAATTGTCTCTTAAAAAATATGGATGCTATGATTTATTGTTGCAATATAATGGCTGTGCTGCAAAAATTAAATTTAATATGTATAGACAAATAAAACATGTATAACATGGTATTTTGGGAATTTTTATACGGTCGTGGAAAAAATATTGTAACGTTGACATTTTGAAATACTACTTGACGTCACTGGGGCAAATGTACCATATGGAACTATCTTCTTGGGACAATGACACTGGTGGACCATCAAAACTAACTTTTCATTTTTTAAAAACTGATTTGAATTATTTGACTAACTTAATTTAGTACGGGCATACCCCCACTAGGGGTAGCCCGTACGGGGCTTAACTAAAACTTTAACTTTATACTTTACTTCACTTTTACTACCTACTTCTTATGTAATATTTTCTAATTTCTTTCCCTCTCATTATTAGTACAGTTACAGTATATATACAAAGTTAAAGTCAGTATTTTGGTGACTTAGCACGTTGTTGACCCTGAATAAAATAATATGACCTAGATTCTGTTATTGTTTGGTGACAAAAAACCTTGCACTATTTTCTTGATTATTTGTTTTAATTTTTTGGATGTGATTTCTTTAATGCCGAAATAATTAACTAAATAATAAAATTATTAAAACTATGTACTCCCTATACAGGGCTGTTTACAATATAGTATGTAACAAATGCATAAAGTGTCTTTTTTTACTCATGGGATTGCCGCACTTGCCTAACGGCTCGTTCTGTCAAACTTCCCATTTGTAAAAAAGTATCACTTTATGCACTTGTTACATAAATTAATAATTAATAAAGGCACTGAAAGTCCGAAATTCTTCTTTTATTACGGAACCATTTTCTACCACATTCAGACAAAAATTCCTATTCTTCGACATATTTTACATAAAAAAGTGTACATGGTAAAAGTTAAATTAAGCAGCCGTTTCTAAGGTATCTGCATTAAAAAATACTTCCTGTATGGCCAAGTCTAAGCTATACAGAGTGTTTTAGAATAAGATGCTAATTTTGTAGAATGCAAATCCTTAGGTAATTTTAAAAAGAAAAGTTTAAATAAACTTATGTCGTCAATGACTTAACTTCTGAGATATCACTGATTGAAAAAAATAGTAACATTTTAAGCTATTATGTTTTTAAAAAGTAATAAAAAATAGCATAAATATATTATTTTTGTGAATCACTGCCAAATAGAAGTCATAGTCAAATAAATGCAGATTAAATCCTTGACACAAATACCCAAATTGTACAAAACATTAACAATCGACATCTTTTAATGTGTTAATTACTAAAATATAAACAAACCAAAGTGTAATATAAACAATTAAACCGATTTATAAAGAAGATAAGACAATTGGTGTATATTTTTAATTTTGTTCAAATTAAAAACTACAAATTATACCAACTTATACAATTACGACGATTATACACACGCTGGGTATATTGTTCTTCAGCCATAAAATTACCTGTTAACAACAAAAGATAATGAATTATTAAACTTTACGCTACCAGCATAAATATAAATTTTATTTAAATATTTACTATGTATGGGGCCTATACTTTTTTGGTTGTTGCTTATATCTATTTTATTAAAAAACTTTGATTGTTAAAAGGAAAAGCATTACAAGGTGTGGAAAACTGACTAATTTGCAACTCAGTGGGTGAATATTGTTGCATCGAGGCGTCAGCCGGGGGCGACAAACCCACGATGCGTAAGAAGAGCGATTTTCTGTCAACGCTGTACACTGCACACTAATCATCTCCTACGACCCCACCAAGTTATTCACCAAAAAACAATAAAGTTGTTTGTCTTCACGGAAAAAATAAGAAAACAATTGAAAACTTTTGCATCACCAGGGTGATATATACTTTTCCTTACTGACGTATTACACTGTTTAACAATTTTTTGATATCAAAATCACCTACCTAGTCGCTTTTATTATTTAAGAATCAAAAAGGTCCTTATTAAAAAATATTTCATGGCTTTTCAGTGTAAACCTATTAACAGTTGATAACTGTAAATTTATTTTAAATAACAATGACAGCGATGACAGCTTTATATTATACTTCAGAACACTAGTGTTGTAAAGGTATATTATTACCATATTACCATTAAAAAGATTCTAAAAGAGTTTTAAAAAAATACCCCATTAGCTACATCTAACTCTATTAGTTTCGGAAATATGACCATCCAAATCAGATATTTAATATTTTTATAGTACCGCCGTCTTGTAGTACATAAAGTTATTGACTTTATATTCTAGAATTAAAAAATACTTGCCGAAGCTTTAAAATAATATACCACAAGACCTTCTTTTCATTTTTTCTAAGATGGCGCCCAGCAGCCATCTTGAAATTTGTATCTATTAATTTCACTCTAAAATATAGTGTTAACTTCGTATCCCAAACTATTGAAATTAATTCGCTGAAAAAAATCAAGGGGGCGGGGGCGGGGAAGGTATAGGGGTACTCCAGTCCATGCTACTACGTGTAACTTTAAAAAGAGCTTTAGAAAACTTCTTAAACGCTGGAAACACTTTCGCGGCACTTCTTGATAGCAATTTTTTTTTCCGGGAAGTTAAAGCACTATTTTTCCTTTTAATTAAATATAAAGTATTTTTAGGTACTAAAAATAATTTCAATCACTTCACAATCTAATTTTTATAAGCAAAAAACTAGTGTAACTAGGTATGTATATTCATTGTACCGGATATTTACTAGCATAAAGATAAATATTAGGTAAATTTGAAAAAATATAACCCTGAAAAAAACCATAAAAAATAAAGAAAAATGTTAGAGAGTTTTATAATACTGTTTAAATTTTTCTCCGTTCCGTTATATAAATACAATAAAGTCACTTATGGTCTTTAAAAGTCTAAAATTAAAATATTTGTTTTATAGAAGAGCATAAAGATGATTATCTTTATAAAGAATATGTAACATATACCGATCCTAACAACAATCAATAAAAATCTATACCATATTTTTACCAAATATAGATGTTCAATTATTCCGTATCTTGTTTATTGAATGAAAAATCTTAAACAGTTCAATTAAAATTCTTATCTTACGTTCACCATTACGCGTTTTTTCGTGATTATTGGCATCTATAACAATATCGTAAAGAACACGTTAAAGAGCACTTTAAAATCAGATTGCAAGCAACGATAGCAAAGTTATCGCAAAACTTACTGGTTTAAGAATTATTATAGTTTGTAGATATTTGAAAGTATATTTATAAAAACGTATGTAATGAAAAAAAGTAGTTTTGTTTGATAAGTAGAGAAAAAAAAGTTTTGCATCGGCCGGGAATCGAACCCGGGCCGCCCGCGTGGCAGGCGAGCATTCTACCACTGAACCACCGATGCTGATACGAAAAGTGTTTTGCTTTCTAATGAGAAACGCCAATATGTAAAGCTCAAAAGCTTTGTGCTTTAAGGTCGACTCTAAGATATACCTTATTTTTATAAGATGGGTCTTTATGAGATGGGTAAACAAAATTCACGTTGAGAAAGTTATTTTGTACCTACAGGAGCATCGAAAACTATTAAAATGTGAAAATTGACGAAAACAAAACCGCCTGTATTTCTAATAATTCAGCAAAATGTCTAATATAAAAGGTTTTTAAAGCGAAATAAGCATTTAATTTCTGAAATTTTACATAAAATACATTTTTTTAGTTTCATATTTTCCTTTATTCATGTTTTACACCTTTTTAGGAAATTTTTCTGGTTTTACATTTTTATAATTAAATATATTTAAAAAATTTTGAAAATAAATATATCGAATACTAATCGACCGTTAAAAAGGTATAAATCATGAATAAAAAATACACGATGCTTAAATTAAAATTT
Source organism: Listronotus bonariensis (assembly GCA_014170235.1). Classification (NCBI taxonomy): domain Eukaryota; kingdom Metazoa; phylum Arthropoda; class Insecta; order Coleoptera; family Curculionidae; genus Listronotus; species Listronotus bonariensis. The sequence goes on from JACEGR010001273.1 coordinate 139,256, forward strand.
TGTTTATTTTATGTAAAATTTCCTCACTCAATTCTAAAAACCTATTTTATTTAATATTTTGCTAAATGATTAAAAAGAAAGGCATTTTTGTCTTTGTCCAATTTTAGATTTTTGTTGTTTTTGTTGCCCCTGTACAAAAGAAAATTCCCATTGTGAATCTAATTTTTTAAGAAGCAAAATCAGTTGCCATAAATGACATTCTTGAGCATTTAAAGTTTTTCTTCTATTTGGCCTATTGCAAAGTACATCCGTGGACATACTGTATATGTTACAAAAATGCACACACATAATATGTAAAAAAAATGTTTGAAAAGCCCTGCTGAATATTTATTCAGACCCACAAGATAGCTCCAAGTCTTACCTGGTAGTCAGAAAATAAAGAAAAATAAAAAAGAAATTATGGGTCAAAATAACTTTTGTCAGCAAATGGCATATTTAACTTTTATTTTGGATTTTTATTAAGCATATGTTTTGGTAAAGTTAGATCGTTTCTATTTTTTGCTATGTATTTTGCTTTTTTAAATTTCTTTGGTCTATTAACACCAAAATTTGTTTTAGTTCAAACATAAGTAGCTGTGCTTGGTAACAAATCTAAATTTTTATAAAAATATAAATATGTATATTTGGTTTATAATTTTTTTCATAACTGATGTTTTTAATTTTTTTTTTATTTTGGCACTTGGATCACTTAGCATTTTTACTTTAAAAAAGTTATTTACAATTTTAAAAAAGGTTTGACTACGCTTTTGGAATGGATTAAACGTCTCCTAGTGGTTATAAGGAGAAATTTTACACATTTTTAAAACGTTATTTTGTTGCACCCTGTATAAACACTTTTAACCAAATTTAAGTACATATGTTTAGACAGCGCCTGTCTTGTTTATTATACAAGGTAAAAAGAAACTTCAAATTAAAAAGATTTAGAAAGGTATCTAAACCATCAAAAAAATATATTTGTGCAGGTACAGAGTAAGCCAAAAATAATTAAGAAAGTTTTTTTTATTTTAATTTTCTGTATATACTGTCACCATACAAGACGTTTTTAAAAAAACTTTACAAAAATACCAAATTTAATATATCTATGTTTAACAGTGTTTGAAATTTTTCCACTTAAATTTAAAAATAGTAGATATATTTTCCTTTATCCTACCTACGGCACTAAGATGAGACTGTAGATGTAATGGAAATTATACCCAGATTTAAATGACCATATTTCCAAAAGTATATTAGATAGGCATATCGAATGTGGTATTTTTAAAAAGCTTTTTAAAGACCTTTTTAATGGTGACATAATATATAGATTATTTTCTATATATTATCTTCACACATTTATGGCTCACTCTGTATCTGCAAAAATATTTTTTTAGGGTTTGGATATTTTTTAAAACTTTTGTATTTAATGTTTCTCTTAAACTATAATAAACGAGATAGGCGCTTTCTAAATATACGGATCAACCCTGTACATAAATCAGCTATTCGCGCGTGCTAAACGTATTTGATTACCGGTCGAGTTAACTTTTTTCTTTAATTTGAACATAAGGAAGTAGAAATTTACTTAGAATTTAATTCAGTAGACACGAATACCATGTCTACAATCCAGTTTTACTTCTTTGTCGAGCATTTTACACCAAAGATACAAATCTTCGCTTTGGAATAAATAATTACCTACGCTAGTATTGTTGACAGTCGTACAACACTTTCAGACAACTATTTCTAGTTCTGGTCTTTAATTTTTATACTGTGTTTAATTCCTCGTTCGGAGATTTATAACCGGTTACCCGAAACAATTAACACATGGTTTACTTAACGAATCGTCTAATGACGATCTGTCATCTTTTAATTTTCTTAATGAACCCTATAAACCAAAAAGTTCTTGCCACAAATTTTCTTGCATGCAATTTATACACCTTAAAATGTACAGGGTGTTTCACAACTTATCCGACAAACTTTAAGAGATAATTCTACGTAAAAAAAAAAAAACCTAATATAAACATATGTCCTAAACGTCTTGGGTTTTGAACTACGGGGTGTTAAAATATACAAAAATATTGTCTTTTGTAATAATTTTTATACCAATTCAGATTATAAAAAAAAAAATAAGATACGCCTCCTATACACCAGAACATATTGTTTGTTTTACCTTAAAACTCTTATGGACAACACTGGTAAAAAATAATTTTTATTCTTGTGTGCTAAAAGAGGCATCCCCTAAATGTTTTAAAGATATCTGAATTGATATAAAAGTTATTACAACAAAAAAACAAAAATAATTTTAAATTTTTAACACTACGTAGCAAAACGACGTTTAGAACATATGTTCATAAAAAGTTTTTGCTTATTTTTTATTGTAGAATTAGCCCTAAAAGTGTGTCGGATAAGTTGTGAAACACCCTGTATTAGTTTTTCGACGACTGTTTAAAAAAATTATATACCTTATTACTGTGATTTTAAACCTTACTCTTTAGCCAGGGCCACTACTTTTTTAGTCACATATGAGTACAAAAATAACTTATGGGTACGAAAAATCACTGTGAATTAAATTGAAAAAAATCGCAGTAGGCTGTAATATCGCGTATGCCATAGCTAATAAACAGTATGTCATAAATCGGGAACATTAAATATATTTTTTGTATTATTATAAATCCACAAGAAGAATCGTAGAAAAAGTAGGTATAGCATGCAACTCGCACGAAATACTTATTTCCCTCTCGTACGGGGGCGTATGTATACGTATTTTCGACCAAATGACTCGAGCAATAATGAAGAATATGAAAGATAATTCCTATTAATTTTTATAACTAAAAAACCAAAAATTTATATTATTGAGGTATTACTTACTTGTAAAAACGGATATTTTGATAATGTAAAGATGTAACGACAAGTTATCAAAACTAACCAGATCTACTTTACGCGTTGGTTGAAACGAAATAATGTGAAGACGAGGTACTTTTCATGGTATTATATCAGGCCTATTTTTTGGGGCGTATTTTTGTCGGGGCCTTTTTTGCATTCTATTATTAGATATTCAATTTAATATTATTTAGGTAAATCCGATCATAAACATTGTTTATCCCCTGCATTCTTGGTTAAAAATGTATTTTTCCTTATCTAACCCTTTTTCTTGAGCAGGTAGATGAGGGGATCCAGTCGAAAATACACCCGCCACTCATATGACATACAGCACTCGCCTGCGGCTGCAGCTATGACATACGCGATATTACAGCCTACTGCGATTTTTTTGGAATTTAATTCACTTTATTATTAGTTGGTTTTACGTACCCATTGGACATTTTTGTAAGTATATGTGCTGCAAAAGACATACACGTGGAAAATAGGTAACATTCCGTTCTCGTCCCATAATATACCATAATTTGTTTGGGTTACAGTGGTTGTTTAATTACTTACATTTTTAAACATCATAATATTTGAGGAGCTCTAAATTAATACGCAGTGTTTAACAAAACAATTTTATATTACAAAAGTTATTATAAAGAAATAATTATTTTTTAACAGTGTTATACCCCATAGTTCCAAAACTAAGGCGTTTAGAATACATATTTCTCAAGATTTTTTTTTATTTCTTATTGCAGAATTACACCTTAGCGTTTGTCGGTAGAGTTATCAGTACACCCTGTATATCACGGATAAAACCCGATTTCGTCCATCTCTATCTTAAATATGATATAACGTTATAAGGAAGCCAAATTGAGTTAAGTCTATGAATATGCAAATTAGTTTTTAAGAACCAAGATAAATTAAGACGCCCCACTGTTTAGGATTCACCAGGATGTAAATTAGCATTACGTTGAGTAAAGCTCATCCCATCATTCATTTAACATTCAAGTATACTGAAAATGGTTTAAAATTGAATATTCATGACCTACCATAATATATAAAGACGTTTTTTCCATGTTTACTGCGGGTAATTGTTTTAAACAGATTCCTGCACCAATAGGTGTATCCAAAAAGTTACAAAATCTTAATTACATCGTTAGCTCTATAAATATTACAGGGGGTCTGCTAATAAATGGTACACAAAAACAAACACAGGTTTCTTAAGTAAGTAAATCAGAAAACTGCCCTCTGCTATCTACACAAGAAAGAATGGCACCAAGCAACACTTTTACAAGATTTTTAAATTGGTTTTTGATTGCACTACACCACTTTAATGCAAATATCTTGAAAAGGGTGGCTCAGAGCCATTCTTACAAGGTACACCTTGTTTGTATAGAAAGCATAGGAAAATTTACCGGTAAACCTAACTGGTATATACATAGCAGCACAAAAAGTTGGCACTTTTTAAAGAAATTTAAATATTGTAGTCATCCCCTCTAGTCACACAAAAATTGAATATCAGATCATAATAGGTAATGTCAAAAAATCCTAGATACCAAGTTTTATTTAAATATGCAAAACGTAATAAAAATTATAGCAAAAATAAAAATATAAAAAATTCTTTGGCGCCCTGTATCTTCCTTATTATTAACTTTTGAATATAGGTATGTTTCATTAAATCCTAATATTTTGGTATAAGGAATCTGTGGTTTTTCTGTGTACCATGTATTAGCGGGCGCCCTGTATCGGTAGAGTTTATCGGTCACTATACAGGGTGTTCGGGAAAATGTGGGAAATCTCTCGCACATGTATGGAACAGATGAAAATAACACGACAAGTTCCTATAAAATTTTTCCGTTTAAGCCCCCCTGTGGAGATATGATCCCCTAAAGGGGGCAGCTAGAAATCGATTTTTCGTGAATAACTTTTAAAGCGCTCTGTATAATTTGATAATATTTTAGTACGATGCATACTAGTAAAGACCTCTTAAAATAGTGCCCTTGAAACTTATGTCGCTTCTTTAGTTTGCCAGGGACGGACTAGTTTTCGCACATTATTGATAATATTTTTTACGCCCTGTATGGTGAAGACACAAAAAATATGTTTTTGGGTAGTTTAAGCCATTTGCTAAAAAAAGGTACTTTTGTTTGACATCGATAAAATGAGTAAAAAATTACTTTAACAATAAGAGTTTATTTTTGTTTATTAATACAATGTTTTATTTTCGATGTAATTTGTAATTTTTGATTCAGTATTGAAGTCCTCTCGTAGCAGGTCAGAACTCTTATTGTTAAAATAATTTTTACTCGAAAACAGCTCATTTTATCGAAAAATTTATGTTTTTACATACATCCAAAAATTAAATTCATTAAATTGCAATTTATTGTATCAATAATTATGGTTTTAAATAAGGTAATAACGTCATTAGAACCTACATCTCCTGTTAAGAGCCTAAAAACAAATCTAAAAAACACATTTTTTCTTTTTATATCTAAATCCTCACAATTAACGGCACATACCTTTGCAGTCTGCAGATAACAAAATAAGTGTAACTATTTATTATACTAATTATACCTTTGGTGCTTACTTATTATTATACTCAACTTTTTATTGTAAATCAACTCAAATGCAATGATAATTTTATGTTCTTATTTGGCATGTCTTACAGGCAAAAAAAAATATTTGCATGGGATTACTAACATTTTCAATTTATTTGCTTACCCACCAAACACCAAACAAAAATATTAATAAAACAGTAGCGTTCAATACTAGTTGTATAAATATTTCCTTAAAAGTTATTTTAATTTTCTTTATATTCATAAAAGCTTAACTTGTCGTTTACATCAACTGTTTTAAATGTATTTGATATTAAAACTTATCCTTCATTATAGATTACCTTATTTCCCAGCTATTAAAGAGGGAGATACATATAAAATGTGTTATTTTGTAAAAGCTTGTTAACAAAAATTTATGTAAAAAGTCCATAAAGTAATCCTTTTTTAATACATAGAAGTTTGACAGCACAGGGCGTCGGGCAAGGGCGGCAATAGAATAAGTAAAAATATCGCTTTGTGCATTTGTTGCTTAGTATATTATTTCTATGACCGTATACATAATTTTATATTTTAATCTCTAAATTTATTTTTATTGATAATTTTTGATAATTTTAATTAAATTTACCCCTATACTGTCAAATTTTAAATTAAATGACACATGAGCAACAAAAAAGGAATGACGAATGATAAGTATTGAGAATTCAAATTAAGAAACATAATGTTGCAACACCTATCAGCTGATAAAAATGGGTCTCCAGAATGAGACAATCTAAACATATTTACCATATTTACAGAAAGTATTCGATGTCTGGTTTGTTTCTCAGCTAAAAGCAATTAATAATATTATAAACCAGCCATTAAATTTCGGAAAAAATAAAGAACTGTTACCAGCTAGCGTTGCGCGTGATTTGATATAAAGCCACAAAACGTTGGTTCTAGGATATTTGCACTTAAACTGCAGACACTACTAGTCCAACTTTGCTAAGTTTTGCATTGCAGAATTTTAAACGGAATTTATGATGATAACCACCATTACAGTTAGCACAAATTAAAGACTAAATCTTTTTGTATTTTTTATTACATTCATTTAATGAATTATAAAATATATGTAAATCATACAATATTAACTGCAACAACAGTAAGCAAAACTTGACTAAGCCAAGAAATGTCTTTGTTTCTTTGTTTTATGGCTTTGATACTAAGTCAATTTGCCAGCTCTCCCGTTTTGGTCATATGAGCGATTTTGCTCCTAAGCTTTCCAGGCTTTGTCCGTGGAAAATCTGGATAATCGAGGTCAAAACTCCCAGAAATTTCTAGTATCAGTAAAACTTAAAGCAATTAACTTAATCGGTGAACTACTAAACATGCAGAAATTGTGTCAAACCAAAAGCTGCTACTGGTATTATGTATAACCGGTGCAACGTCCTGCACCATACGAAGATACATGTGCTTTGACACCAAATCATAAAAAACAGCCTCACAGCGCTAAGCTCCAGAAGAGAAAAATTTAGCGTGAATATTTTTTCGATCCCAAGGGTACAGAAACGCCCGTACAGCTCCTCCAGTCACCACCCCCGGAAAACTTTGAGGCTTTCTACAAAAAGTGACCGCACTACTTAAAGACCGCGGAAAGAGTGACTAAGAAATGTCATTTTGCACTAAGATAGCTTAAAATCATTTTGACAAGGTTGCCAAGTCGCTTTATTTTAAATACAAACCTTGATCTTTTGGTGCAGTTAATGTCGCGTGTATTGTTACATTACCTAATTTTATATTAAAGTAAATTTTAGTGGGCATTAACATAAAGTACTGTAAAAAAGTTACTTTACTAATGTAGTGTAATTTTTTTGTACGATGTGTGTGCAGGGGCGCAATTAGGGAGAGGCGGGGGCTTACACTCTCGAAACGGTGATAGGCCCCCTAAAGATATTAGGCATTTAAAATGTACTAGTGTTCTTCAGCAAATATGCTCCAAAAACTGGGACTGCCCCCCAAAATCATAACCTAGATGCGTCACTATGTGAGATCGAGAGAAGGAATTACAGAATTTGGAAAGAGATCTCAGCAAGTTATTATATTTTCAGTAATACTTCATACATGGCGGTAAATATGTTGCAGCGAAAGTTAGTAAAGTCTAAGATGACGCACGATGCTCATTCCTGTAAACTGGCAATTAAATAAATAAATTATAATTAAGTATACCTTCCGAAGTAAGATTTATTTTGTTATTTGAATAATTGTGCGCCACTGTATAAAAATCGAACTCTTCTAATCGCTCCGGTTGTTCTACAAAGCTTCTGGCTATAACCCTCAAGCAAAGAAAGTCTGTAATTACAAGATATACATAAACTGTTTTATCGTTCGCCATAATAACGACATCATTGCCAATTTAGTCGATCGCGTGCCCAAGTCTTTGTTATTACGTAGGATACTCTAAAAGTTTCCTGGTTTCGTTATCTGGTGTTTTTATATGATTTGTTATTTTCCTTTTACTTAAAATAATTGGTAGCTGTTTAAGTAGATTAACAACTGATATACCTAGTTATTACAGAGATAAAAACAGATTTTTTTTATATTTTACTTTAAAGACATTAAAGGCTAACGTAAACTAAGCACGAATAATGTGTGTATTTTTGTAATTATTAGTTTAAATTTAAAAATCCACCCATGCAATTTGGCTTTAGGCTGCTATCAGCAACTTTGTTTTTTTATTAGTCGAGCCATTTTGCAAAAGAAAAACTCACTAAAAAGCTAAAGTAGTAAATAATAAGAGGTGTTATTAAATAATTGTAAAAAGCTTGTGTTAATTTAGGTATTACTTTTTAAAATGGAAAATGTTTTTGTCTCCATTTCCCCACTATTCCATCATCAGATCCTAACTTTGTTCTAATGGAACTAGCTTGGAAGTGTACTCTTTCGATTTAATAATAATTTTTAAAATTAGTCTTTAATATAATAAAGTATTTTTTTTAATTCGATTAAAAACAGAAAGTAGATCATTTGCCAATTAAGTCAATCGCGTACCCAAGTCTTTGTTGTTACGTAGGGTAGGTACTCTAAAAGTTTCCTGGTTTAGTTATCTGCTGTTACTTTATAAGATTTATTATTTTCCTTTTACTTAAAATCATTGGTAGTTGTTTAAGTTGTTAAACAACTGGTATACTTAGTTATTTTAAAGATAAAAAATTATATTTTTTATGGTTTACTTTAAAGAAATTACACATAGATATTAAAAGCTGATCTAAGCTAAGCACGAATGACTTAGATATACCTGATATTTTTGTAATTAACTTAACTGTAAAAAAATTCCCAAAGCGTTGTAATTTTTTAAATACATAAAACGAACAAATAAGTCTTTTATTTGGCTGTAAGTATATTTTTATTTCTGAAATATACTTATGTATTAGAAAATTACCATCGGTCATATATCTTTTAGAAGACCAGGTCTAAAAAGATACCACGGCCAAAATGACACCAAAATATTCTACGTACCTATCAACATAATTAAAAAAAGCATTTAGCAATTTTTTTGCCTAAATTTTCCAACGAAATTAATTTTAAAAAAGACAGTTTTATTATATTAATATGCATTTTTGGTCATAGGAGATACAAAATAATAATAATCTTTCTTTTTAGAAAAACCTATTTTGTAAAATATAATTTTTTGACAATTAAATAATTACAGATTTTAATTTTAAAAAATATCAGTGATATTAGCACAAATTTTTGAGTAATTAATAATAATAAAAAATATATAATAACCAACATTACTAAAAATAAATACAAATAAAAATATTAAATACCAGGATTCTGGTCTTACCTATTTAAAAGCTTTAACATCAAACAAACTTGAAGTATGTATGTAATTGTGCTTAATCTCACCTGAAACAAAAAAAATGTCTTAAAACATGTGTTTAAATAGAAATGCTTCTTAAAAACAACATAATAAATTTACTTATTTATTTTACTCTCGGGGGCACTTGAAATTTCTATTTTATTATTATTTAATCTCGATAGACAACGCCCAACGGTTTAATTATTTATTTAATAAATACACCAGATTGATGAACACATTGGTGCGAGATTGTTAGAAGGGACAAAAAAATATCGTGAGGATTTGAGCTTTTAATATTAATATTAAGAGGTTCATCTTCTTTACTAAAAAATGCTAGTAGCCATATTTTTGTAGCAAATCAAATTTCCCAAAAAAAAATGTGTTGAATTCTTTAAAAAAATTACATATATAGTTGTAACAAAAATCCAAACTCCACAAACAAGATAAAAAAATAGTTCATTAAAGCTCGATTACATGCAAACCGCCTATTTGACGACAATTTACGAGGAAAGCTTTTTGTAGGGAATTTTATTTTATTTAAGAATATGTGTTGGTAAAATTTTTCAGACCAACAATTTGCTAGTTTTGCATTAAAAAAACTGCTAGCTGGAAAGATAGACCTCTTAATATAAATATTAAGCGCTTAAACCTTTATGATATTCTTTTTGTCACCTTAAAAATATTTTTGGATATTTTTCCTAAGAAAAGTTTTTTTTGGCTCGGTATATTATGTGTAAAATATTGGCAATAATAGTTTTGCGTTTCTTAATAAATAAGAAAACTTAAAGTTAGGGGAAAAAAGTTATTAAGGTGTGTCCAAAAAATGCCATAGAAGCAATAAAGTTAAACGAAACGATTAGAAACACACACGCATGTTACTATTACAGGAACCGCAGTTCAATTACTGATGTAAGCAGATAGATAGCTACACCTCTATTTCATCCGTCAGATTGTGATCACCTAATCAAAACCCAAGCACATCTCGTTACTGGCCAAGTCTAAGCCCAGGTGATATTTTCATACGTAATCATTCTGTGTATCTCTGACATTAAATCTGCTGCCGCAATTCATTATTTTCTTCGATCTCCTCCCAGTTCATAAGCTACAACTGTTGCGTTTTTGCTTTTCAACAGAATCGTTATTAAATGTGGCATTTAAAAATTATAATTACAAATCAAGGCGGCTGCTAAACCAGAAAACATTGCTAAAGGTTATGGGCAAATGGTAGCAACTGTGAAAATTACCCTGTAATAATCGCATGTTTAATTTAGTAATTTAAAGAAAAATTGTACTATAGTTATAACAGTAACTTAAAGCTGGTAAAAAATTGGTTACAAAGTTGTTATTATAAATAGATAATAAAAATTCTGGTCGCTTTATTAATATTGGTATTTTACTTTATTAATTAGCAACCATATAACCACAGCTTGAAAAAAAATATTTTAATTTTTTAATGTATAATATTAAATTACTTGTAAGCGCAAGCTACTTTAAACTATGGGGATAAATTGATATTTATTTTTAAAGACCTTTTCAGACATATCATTTTATCTTAGTTCAAGGTAGCGTAATATCACAGATAATTTAATATTTATACAATAAAAAAATAAAAATCAAAATTTTGACAATCTGTCATATCAACAGATTCTTCGAGACTTTAAACTTGGCAGCTGTAATCAGGGTCGAGACCTTTAAAATATCACTCGATCCCTCCTTCCATTTAAGATTTTGAGAGTGAGCGTTGCGGGTGAAGGAAGTTAAAGTGGCAAAAAAATATTTTCTCCCAAAATCAAAAATTGGCGGGTCCGAGCGTTTCTCCTTAAATGATCCGGAGTGCCCAAAATAAGCTCGGTTTTGTTTTCAAATGGTGACCCTGTATTATCTGTCCAATAATCGTCATAAACTCTATGGATTAAATAGAAAAAACTAATGTATATATTTTTTTGCCTATTGGTGGCCTTTTAAAGTGATATATTGGTCACAGTTATTGATAATTAATAAACACAAATAATAAATATATATATATATATTTTTTAAATAATATTTTATAATATAATTTTAATTTATTTTTAAATTAAAGTTTATGAGACTAAAAATATGACAGGATCGTAAAGTGGTTTAAGTTTGGAGAAACAAGGAGAAGAAATGTATGTAGAGGGTGTCCGAATTTCGTTGCAATTGCAGGGTATCTTGGTTACTATAAGAGCTTTGCGGTTTTTGCGAAGTAATGCGGCTTTTTGATAAAACGAAAATTGGCACCAAAAGTTTTTAATGGTTCTTTTACTTTTTAACATATAGAGCTCAATTTATTTTTTTCCATGTTTTGGAACTTTCCTGTATTTCAGTTGTTTTGTAACTTAAAACAAAACTAAAACCTGACTATTTCATAAATAATTAACTTAATTTCATACTAGTTAAGAGTAACAATGTTGTTGAAATTTTAGTTTTGTATCTTACCAAGCGAGGATTTTTCTGTTACACATTTTCACGGATAGATATTTGCAAATTGAAAAATTGATAGAATGACTAGAAATGACTTGTACACATAATGGTATGGCATAAAAATAACTTCTACAGTTTTCAACCCGGCACACCTTAGAGCAGCAACCTAGAAGAATTTGTTTAAAGATTAAAATACGAGTTAACAGATTGCATTGTTTTACCTATAAATGGAAAACATTTTTCGAATGACTTTAGGCGTATTCCGGTAGTAGCAATAGCGGTCTAAATTCTTAAATCTCTCGAAAGGTAGTCCGTATCACGCCCCATTAACTAACAAGCTAAAATCGTGACGTTACCATATGTGCGGCAATTTGCAGACCGTTGCGCGCCATTTTTTACGCAAATCGCGCGTACTAGTCGGCGAAAGTTCGAACATCACTTACTTTGATCGTTTATCAATTAAGTTCCCCAGGTGCCAATTATGCTCGTAAATATGCCGACACAAGGATCAATGTAGAGGTTTACTATTTGCTAAAAAGACTTTAGATCGTCTGCATCAATAGAGTCTATTTTTCCTTAAATGCCATTATTGTCGACGCATATATCGCAAACCTACACTCTGTCCAAGTTACAAACACAAAATTTTAATCCGTGAACAACGCGTGATTCCGTGTAATTCTGTTCAGCTATTTAAGGTTTAGATGTATGTTTTATTGCCTTTTAACAAACAGCTGATCAGAAAACGCGTTATTACGCGTTGATCACGGTTTAAAATTTTGCATATGTAACTTGGACAAAGTACAGATTAAAAGAGTAGCAACTAAAAAAAAAGAGATATGTTGGAAAAGTGGTTCCAGCGACGCTATATGCAATAATGTGTTCACGAATTTTTATAGAGGTGAAAAACACACTTTACTTATTATTAATTCGTAAATGTATTATTGCAAGCCGGCTGTTAACGGATTTATTAGACAAGCTATTACTCCTTGAGCAGGGGTCACCAACTACTTTCATTAGGGGTGCTTTTTTAAAAAAAACATGACCGTCGCGGTCCGGAAAGTAAAAAGACCCCCGGGCCGGCAGCGGTCGGCGATGACGCGTACTCTTCCCCACTCCTCGCACTCGCCTAACAATCCAATGACTAACAATTTTGCACTTCGCGCCAATTTGGGCAAGTCGACTATAGCAAAGACAGTCTCAGGAGTCCAACAACGTGGAAATTTACATGGTGTTCCATTTAAAAATTTAAAACTGGAGTCATTTCCGGTTAAACCGGAAGTAATCAAAAAGATAGAAATATGCAAAAACTCTTCGCTTCCCATATCACTTATCTTTGCCAAGTTTCATTTGGATATGTCCAATACTCTAGGAGTTATGGCTTGTCTAATAGATTCGTTGATACCCGGTATAGCGTCATGTGAATCACTATTTAGGCATTTCTAAAAAAATAAAAACAAAAAAACTATTATTAAAGTTGCTTCAGTTTTAATCTAGGTGTAAAATATTAAGATAGAACCGCATACTAAGCAAAAAAAAACAAAGAAGCGTTGTAGTAATTTTGGTAAATTCTGGTTTTTGCTATCTTTTTAGTACCATGAGATGTATTTTGTGACTATACCAGAACTAGCCAATACAAAATTTGTTCGAAACCACTTTAAAACACGACCAGAAATTAGAACTAGCTTTTACTGACCAGAACTAACCAGGACTATTAAAAGGCGTAGTGAGCTATTGTTCCCTCAGTGAGGGTTTTTGGTCTTTAAGCGTAATACACATAGAGATGCAGATCCATAAGGTATCACTGTCTTCTTTTAATTTGATAAGTTATTGCTGCCCTGCCGACACAAAATGACGAAAAGATTCTTGCCAATGCAGTAATTTGCGACTCGCGTTTGTAAAAAACCCGAGACCGGTCCAGTGTGTTGAAAACCACATTTTCTATGAGTGTCTTAGAAAAGTAAACACATATATTTATTTATATTTTAATTTTTCTTATTGTTAACTTTTTGAGGAGCACTAAAAACCAATAGAAAATACCCTAGTGGAGAGGAATTGTTTTTATTTTAAAAATATAAATATAATGATATCTAAGACTTTAAATATATATTAAAAAGATATTTTATGTATATTTTCTCCTTTTTTTATTATTTTACCTTTTATGGAGTGGTACACTTTTTATACCACCAAGCCACAAGCGAAAAGAAAACATTTCTTTATAAATATGTGAAAAAATATCAAAAAAGTAGGATTTAAAATATCCCTTATTAAATCTGGCAAGCCAATATTTTTTGTGAATGTAGGTAAAGGAGGAGGTTTAGAAATATTGAATCATACTGGAGACTCTTATTATTTTACTGTTATTTCAGAATCGTGAAACTCTGTACCATAATTTTTTTTGCAGTTCCGAAAGCGGCAAATTAATATATTATTGCTGGCTGAAAAAATAATTTTAGTATTTTAGGATACAAACATAAATTTAGACTGTAATTATTTCCCAATGTCTAAGATATCTACTTTAGAATCAATATAAAAATGTATTGGTTCTTCCCTTAAAAACTCTTCCATATTCATATGAAACAACCGAAAAAAAAAATTATTGTCTGGTAATAATAGGATTTTTTAAATTAAAAACAAAAACAAAATAAAAAAACATCCCATAAGTAGCGGTGGTACACAAAAGGTACCACCTAACAAAGTCAATTTAAATATAATAAACAATTATCTTTTTTAGTAATATTATATTAGAGCCGACCGAAGTGGAGTATTTTACTAAAATAAAAGAAAATATACAATAATTTTAACTTTCTTTACTTATATTTTAAACATTAAACGAAGCAGAACAGTTGTAAAAACCCAACTGATCTCGTTTCGCCATGCTGTTTTATTGACCTCAGAATATCCTAAAAGCCTGTTAAAATGAGTCACTCTGTTCATAATTTAACCACATTTTTCACAAAATATACAGCAGTTTTCCTAAAAAAATGTTGAAACATGCATCTATATTTTGTACCACCGCACCGCCGCGGAACAGCATGCAAATAGGTGGTTTAAAATGTGAACCACTGCGGCCCAAAGAGTTAAATAGTATTTGTCAGTTTTGACGTTTATTTGTTGTTGCTCCAACAACCAATTACATTTTCTTACGTGAGACTGGGTGACAAAGTTTAATTTTTGTGCACGTGAATAGAAAAAATAACTTACATCATTAACGGTAACCTAACGCATGAACACTCTTCCATCTCTTTTTTAATTAAGCTAGTTATTAAAAACACACAGGCAGTTCGCTTTTGCTTTCACAAACAAACATACGAGACGACAGGTGTCCAGTAAAATGTAGGTAAAACCCGATAAACTAATATTTATTTTTGCCTAATAATATATTTTTCAATCAAGACTAATTTGCAGCGCGAATGTAAAATAATTATATATTTCCAACATTTTAAAAAACCATTGGTGCAGATAAGCCATATCCCCAACAACTAGCACCTCTTGTAACTTTTATTGACCATTAATTTAATCAGGTGATAAGTTTATGTGTATTTTACAGAACTGACTGTCTTAGTTTTTAGGTAATTTTAAGGATTTTACAAGTAGTTTTTAAGTCTAAGTGTGATTAAAAACAACATAATTTTGAGCGAAACGAGGTGCTTTACGAGAATCAATTAAATTTTTACCCATTAAGCCTCTTACTTTGCTTCTAAAATTAATGGAGAAATGAATTTTACGACTGTAATATGGCAATTTTAGGATATTTACCTTCGCAATTCAGTTTTAATTCGAATTCAATCTACAGTTATGATTATTACCCAAGTTTACCCTTCACAAGTAATGCATAAAAAAGTGTCTCGGAATGTAGAACAAACTGTGTTATTGACCAAACAGAAAGGTACGTAATATACTAACCATACTTTTAAAAAATCTTAAGTTAAAACATGTTAGGCTCTTCTTCTATAAATTACACAGCTGGTCTGTGTATCGATCATTTGATTGACCATTGTCAACAAAGCTTGGCTATTATACTATAGAAGCAAAAGTGTTAGGCCTTGGGCACGAGAAACAGCGTCAGCGACATCTTCGGTTTAAATTGGAATACATCAAAATTGTTAATCGCTTTTTACATCACAAAAGGCAGTGGCGAACCACTGTGACGTATTCTGCCCAATGAGGATGAAAAATTAGAGAAAAACAGTTGTCACACTACTCATTAGAAATAAGCATACATATGCAATTTGTGATCCGTTAAGCGACAAATCGGGCTTGTCAATTTTTATTTAATTTTTGCTCAAAAACACAAGGTAGCCTAAAAATTTGGGTTTTTAATAAAAAATATAAATTACACACTTTCAATATGTGACAATTTTGTATGTGTTTATATAATCAGGACAATACGCACGGCATTTGTATTTATTATTTTTGTTATGAGTAAATTTAAATAAGATATGTTCTAACTTATTTTTTTAAAAGAAGCAAAATACAAAACAAAAAAAAATAAAAAAGCTGTGTTATAATCTACAGTAATAATTCTCCAGGTGCCGTTCAAGACACCAGTGGACTTTAAATTTAAATAAATTGGAGCTAGCCTGCTTTTGCTATAAATTACCAACCTTTGTGACTTTTAAGATATTTACCAAAAACTTTTATTTTTACATAAACTTATTGCTTTAACATTATTAAAAAAACGTTCGTTAAAATTAATGACTCTACCCCAGTGTCTAAAAGTTGCCTTAAAATGCAATTTTTCCGTATATAGAACCAAGCCATTTAAGAATCCTGCCCTCATGGTACCTTAGACTAGTGTTTACGAGCCTTGGTCGAATTCCCTATAAGTTTAAGAAATAAAATAGTATAAACCATCAATATTTATAGTTTTTCGTTTGGGTTAAAATATTTTTGAACTAGGGACTAAGGATCTAAGTAGAGATTTTATCTATATATTTCTGTCGTGGCAATAAAAAGGAATAATATAAAATAAAAATAAAACTTTTGTATTGGTAACAGTTAAAATTGAAGTTTTTTCACAGAACTTAAAATTCAAGTACTTCATGATGTGACGAACATTACCGATTCAACCGTTGTTCGTAATTTTTTCACCATCTTTTGTTTGAACGTTACTGGAAGTCGTAACGACGATTCTATGTAGATTTTATGACAGATTTCAGTTCATACAGGCCGTGATCTCTGAGAAATAGTTAATTGACATTCGGGAATCCATCAGCAATAAGGCTCCGGTTTCGGGAAGCAAAACATTAGCCACTACCGAAAAACTTGTCGCTACGAAGTAATACCGAAACGAGCCTCGTGAACGGTGTTATGGCCTTATGGAATGATTTTATGGGCAAAGGGATTGAAGATTGGAATATTAATGGGACATTTTCTGGTAAGACACCGCGTCGATGGCAACAATTATTTTTGGCGGGCATCCTTAATTAAGATGAAAGAGTAAAGAACATTCAAAAAGATTAAATGTCAGAGTTTTTAGCTGCATAACAAGATATAAAAATTCCCTTGTCTTAAGTTTTTAAATCACGCTAGAATTTTCGGTATTTCAACGACGACACTGGCATGCATTGATAATGTTATTGTAAGGTAAATTGTGTTGAAAAATAACTGGTGGTAATCACAGGATTGTTTATTTTTTAATGGCAAAAGCTAATGGGCTGATAAACATTTAAGTACTTTAGTAAGACAACCTAAACCAAATGTTGGGCAAGAAATGACAGATATAAATGTCAAACTTAGAGTTGGATGCCATGTTAGCTTTTGACATGAAGTTTATAACCCTGGCATATAAAGTCAGAAACTTTTCTTATTATAAAATGTCGGTAGGTACCTGAAAGCCTAATTTGGATGGCCATATTTCCGGGACTAATAAAGTTATATATATACTTAATGTAGTATTTTCGTAAAGGTCTTGCCCTAAATGAAGAAAAATTTGTACAATGCGTATTGATTAAATATTTTTAATATCTATACCAGCAAGTTTACTGAAATACGTTTTCACAAAATTATAGATAATTGTAGAAAGTTCTGGTTAGTAGA
This sequence comes from Listronotus bonariensis, assembly GCA_014170235.1. Lineage (NCBI taxonomy): Eukaryota > Metazoa > Arthropoda > Insecta > Coleoptera > Curculionidae > Listronotus > Listronotus bonariensis. The sequence goes on from JACEGR010001273.1 coordinate 156,962, forward strand.
AGTTATGGTAGGTTTATATCTGATATTTATTGCACGATATTTATGTCCGATAGAAATTCTGACTAATGTAAACTATGAAAAATTTATATTAGACTTAATTTTTTGATCGTTTACATAAGCTAGAATTTCTATTTGACATAAATATTATGCAATAAATGTCGGATGTAAACTTACCATTACATTTTAAGTAAGAATAATTTGTTGACGCCTATAAGAATTTTTCTTACCTACAATCAGACTCAAATTTTGCCAAATTATTGATATTTTGAAAAAACTAATATTTTTTCTTTTTTAACTTTACCATAACCTTCAGATGTCTACAATTATAAATAAAAAGGCCGTTATTTCTGCGAAAATATGACTTAACGATATAATAATGAATAACTAAAAAATAAAGCTAAAAAATTGCTTTAAAAATCCAGATTCATTTTTAAGCACGGTGATAACCAAACAATCCACCATTTTTCGCAAATTCCAAAATAAAAATGGTATTTTTAAAAGTGTTTTTTTAAGGCTAATGTCATCTAGTATATATCAGAACCTTGGTTTACAAAGGGCGGGTGCCACAAAAGTTTAATTTTATAGAGCAAACAAATAACGATTTTTTTATTAAAATAAACAAAATTATAGGTGGACGAACGCCGATTTTGGATTTGCTAAAATCGTAACGAATAAGAATTGGACATCTGCAGAGAAAACATTGTATAGAAGTGCGTTTCTGCGATCCCGAAAATGTACAAAAGTAATTTTCATAAAAATGGACACCCGGCCTTTTTAAACTAAGGTCCTGATATTTGGTGTGGGTTCCAAGTCTGAGTTTTTAGATAAAATAAGTTAAAAATTCTGGTTGCAAGCTTGGATTTTAAAATAAATATATAGAATATACGTGCCCACCTTCAACACCTCCTACTCATACCGAATCGCCGCTGTTTACAGCAAATCAATTAACCTTAATTTCTGGTACACTATCACGCAAACAAATGGTAGTGAATCCTCGGAGGCAATCAACTTCAAATTCAATTATATGAAGCTCTTGTTTTAGATCTATTACGGCACATACACCATTTAATATCGACTTAATTTTCTGTTTTTTGTTCCCTGTAATTACTGCTTGCCGTGCAATGATTACCGATGCCACGACAGCGGTAGACATCTTCGTGATCATTTGTTTCAGCGTGTAATGGGCTTTTCTTTAAATTGGGTGCTGAGATATTTATGGGTATGGAAGTGGCTTATTTGGTCATGGAGATATTTTGTAAAAATTATTCGGTTGCTACCCAAGACCAAAGTGGGCGCTTTAGGTGAAGTATACGTTTAGGAGACTTGTTTATTTGCCTAAGAAAATATAATTTTATTTGTTAAGGAACTACTATTAAGGTGGCCACACATCACTTTAAAAATTTTCAAAGCTTCCATGTTTTTTTTTAAATTAAATATTGGTCTCAGTTTAGTTTCAATTTCGGTCAGTTTTCCCTCCTTCACGTCGTTCGCTTATCAGTTTTAGTAAATATATGATACGGATAATGTGTCAGTATGTCCTGGATCACGATTTTGTGATTGAATTGATTGAAAATTATAAGGAAATAATACAAACTAAACAGATCATGTAAAAGGACTGCCCTCCTAAACTGAAATAGGGTTGGAAGTCGAAAATGACGAAAATTAAATAAGTAGCGATACTAGATTCGATTCTATTATTTTTCTTGGTTTTGGTCCCTTCAGGTCCAATCCACCACTCTCCCCATTTCGGACTATGCTTTCCAGGGCTTCGTCGGCGGAAAATCTGGATAATAGAGCTCGTAGCTCTATTATCTCTTATTAATATCTCCCAATAAGAAAACATAAATTATTCTACAATCGATGCAATTCATAAATTGTCGGCTGTCAAACCAAGACCTTCTACTGGTGTTACGTATAACCTTTACTTTCACTACTGACAGTTCCCATGGCACGCCCATCAATTTTCCGCCATTTGAGAAATGCCTCGTGTTCACTACCAAACAGGATACCATCAGATTATAGGAATCCAGAAGAAAGATTCCGTCAATTTAGCGTGAATCTTTCCTTGATCCCCGAAGGTAAAAACGTCCGTACGGCACCTCTAACCGCCACTCCGGGAAAAAATTTGTAGTCCTCTACGCACGTTCGCACTGTCCGGAGGTCAAACAAAGAGTTCGATACTAGATTCATCCTCTTTCACGGCTACCTGCGCGATCGACTTGTCTCTATTGGCAGTCTAGTGCGCTCGCCCAACTTAGGCCAGCCGCGCACTAGGCAGCCTGGCTGCGAAAGCCAATATTTGGCGCAGCCAGTTGATGTCAGCCAAATTTAATTAACAACTAGTGTAGGGTAGATTTTTTTATGTTACTTGAATTCAGAACTTAAGTTGGGCGCAGGCAGAAGTAGAAGAGGATAAACCAGTATCGCTTCTTATTTATCTTTTGATTTAGAAAGCAGATAATTATTGCGTCTTTAACCTTCATCTTAAGCATTTAACATAAAAAAGACGACATTACACTAGCTGCTAAATTTGGCTGACATCAAATTTCTGAAATATGGGCTTCCTCAGCTAAGCTGCTACAGCCAAGCTGCCTAGTGTGCGGTTGGCCTTAGAGCTGCTATTACAATGTCGTATTCTACTGGCGTTAATAATTCCACTTTCTGAGGAAGGGATTATGGGCCCTTCGGTGCATATGATCAGTGGCGTGGCCTAGGCAAAAACAGGCGCAGGCGAAGTCGTATCAGCGAGGCCTCTTTTGTCGATAAAAATATAAAAGTAAAGTTGAGGATAAAAAAAGGTTTCCACCTTTAAATATATATTGTTTATAATCTGTGTTGCCAATTTTTCAATAGAAATAAAACTGGCGATTCGAATTTGACAAACAAGTACCTGCGGAGCCCCTTTATTAAAATATTACAGTTGGAGAGCCGAAAAACAGGTGCCTACCATGAAATTCAGTATTAAAAAAAAGGACATTCAACAAACTATATCTTTTCTGTACATCAATTACGGTTTCTGCTGTTGATCTAGCACAAAATTATAAGATAACAATGTGTATGTCTCATATTTGGGGGAGTAATTACTCATTTTACCTCCCCAACTTATCTACGCCAGTAGTTCTGTCAACTTCAACCCAAGGGTTAACGTACTAGTGGTTAAAGTCCTAGCTAAAATATGTTAATAGCAGCACTTGACTTTGGTAGGGTTGTGTTGTGATTGACCAACAACTGGAAAAGCGGTCCTGGATATTGCGGATTTATCTTTTAGTTTACAAAAACTTTTTATCTTGATATTATATGTATTGGAGGTATAAGATATTAAAATATTGTGCAAAGGCTAAGATTACCTTTTTAAAAAATATTTTTTAAAATTTAAAAACTTGAGTCAATATTTGGGAATTTTATTTAAAGTGTAGTAAAACATTAAACCTTTAAGATCATAAAACGTAACAGCAAGATCTCAGAAATTCGATATTAAATGTTATTTCCACATTTATGTAATTCTTGCAAATAAAACCGGCTATCAAGTAAAAACAAGGGTATCATCAACACATACTTAGAAGTAACTTGAAACCACAATACATGTTCTTAACTTTTACACCATTCAGCAATGCCATTATCTGTCAGACCGCCAACCTATAATCTTTAGTATCAACAGAGGTAATTAAATTTTTACTATCACGATTTTAATGTGGATATGGTTATGAAATATCAATCTGCAGTTGTAATTCATACCTGGGTGGCGTTTATAACTTCTATAAATTTCTTGCGGTCACCTTAATATTTTATTATTACAAAATAATTTTTAAAAGTGTCACAGGCATAAGCGTATATACGATTCTAGTGTAAAGAAATAAATATAATTTTATGGCGTTACCATAAATTTATACAATAAAATTATTGGTGTAAGAATTTCTGCTGTATTTACGAGAAATACACTAACCACTACCAAGAGAAAATTTAATATACAGGGTGTTAATACAATATGTAAATTTAATTAAAAAAACATTATAGTGCAAACTTGTTGACATACAGTGTGGACCAAATTAAACTTGCACACTTTTTACTACTGATAACTTTTTATCTGTTGCGCCTGTCTTTTTTCTTTTTAAAGGGCTAACAGGTAGATATGTTTTTTCTAGATTTGCCAATTTTGGTCAAATATATTTAGACAGGACTGGACTTACGGGACTTTTTCTAAAATGATACGCTAACTGTAATCTTAAGTATCGGCAGAGGTAATTAAATTTTTACTACTACGATTTTATTGTGGATAAAGTAATGAAATATCAATCTGCAGTTGTAATTCATACCTGAGTGGCGTTTATGACTTCTATAAATTTCTTGCGGTCACCTTAATATTTTATTATTACAAAATAATTTCTAAAAGTGTCATAGGCATAAGCGTATATACGATTCTAGTGTAAAGAAATAAATACCATTTTATGACGTTACCTTAAATGTATACAAAAAACTTATTGGTGTAAGAATTTCTGCTGTATTTACGAGAAATCCACTAACCAAGAGAAAATTTAATATACAGGGTGTAAATTAGATATGTAAATTAAATTTAAAAAGATTAGGAGGCATATTTAACCCTAACTTGTTAAAATATATACTTTGCACTAGAGGTGTTTTCTGTTTTGCCCAGTGGCGTAGCTACTGTGGTGCTAGAAGGGCTCAGGGGGCCTCTTGGAGTTTAGAGGGGCCTAATTGTTAGGCAATTATTTAATTTTTATTTATTTGGATTTTTTTTATAATAAGTATAAAAATACAAATAAAAGTACTCTAACATTATTGTAGGAAGGTAAAATTTATCAGATAAGCACTAATTTCAAAATTTGACCTATTTTTATGAATCTGAAGTGTTTTCTTTGGAAATTTGTGGTCTAAGGAGCTTACCGCTTATTTGTAAAGGTTTAGTAATAAATAAATTTATATAAATTTACTGGCAAGCATAATTTTTTTGTTAAGTTTAATCTTATGGTCATTTGCGCTTTAAATCAAGCCAGCATTAAATAAATATATTATACACGACAGCAAGACAGATAATTTATTAGATTACTACAGAAAATAAAAGTAGACAACAGTTTCTATCTTTATTCCTAAGATTTCCGTTACGCATGGTTTCCTACGCACTTAAGACGACCCTATATACCATTTCAATTGTAACAGATCAACTTTCTCAAGACATGTAAAATAAATCATTTATATTTTTAAAGTTATATGAAGATATATGCCGTTATTCTAAATTGCGTGTTTTTCTCGGTATTCCTTTGTGTATTTGTCTCTATTTAATGTAAAAAATAAAAAGTTTAATAACTCATTTTTGTATATCAAACAACTTTATTTTTACGATTTCTCGGAGTGAGGTTATTTAAAAGAATGGAAAACATAAAGGTCTTATTTAACTGAATAGTGAAGATTGGGCATTTTTAAAAAAGTAGGATTTTTTTTTAAATAAAGCTATTAATTTATTTTATGTTTGGGGTTTTTTTGCAGATTAAAATAGGAACAGTAAATTATGGTTACAAAAATTTTATAGAAATAATATAACAGTAACTGAAAAATCCCATTTAAATTTTAAGGGTTTAATTATTAGCGCCTCTGTATATTTTTCAAAAAAAGTAGGATAAGTATACATATTTTTGAAAGAAATCAATCTGACCAACCCTCGTGCCAAGTTTCCAAAAATTTTAAGACGCGAATCTTGAATTATTTAAATTATTGTAATTGCAAGATTACCCAATTTTCGCTTCAGGTAAAACCAAAGAGACAGCAGCCACATTTGTTATAAGACTGTTACTAATTTATTGACACTTTTTCTCATGCCAGAGACAACATTCATTTTACAGGTGCCTGTTTGGTTTTGCACGTACCGAAAATATGGTTATTTTGCAATTACATTTAATTGCATAATTCAATATTCGCTTATTAAATTTTTATAAAACTTGGCACGAGGATTTATCATATTGGTCTCTTCGAAAAATTATCTTACCTAATCTTCTGTAAAATATAGCCACTAATTAACCGCCCTAAAATAAACATGGGATTTTCCATGTTCCTCGACGCACCTCCCGGTATAATACTCCAAGGGAATAAAGTGTAACTTTTTATCCCTTCGGTCAGGTAACAATTGGTCAAGGGATAAAAAACACTTTAGTTCGAAGGTTTATCTATTATTTTTTGCAATTTTTTATTACTTTTTCACAAAAAAAAATATCACAGAAAAAATCAAGAAAATTAGGGCACTCTATTATAAACAAATTGACAATAGACAATGGTAGACAATGACAACTATAATCGAAAAGTGTGCAAAATATTTTGTTGACAAGGTATTTGTAGTGTAACAAATGCACTTTTTACTTTATTCCTTCAGAGACGAAAGTTGCACTTTATTTCCTCAGGGACTAAAGAAGCACCTTAATCGCGGAAGTACAAAAATGTCTTTACGTACCTATAGTGTCTGCTTCAAAATTTGCTACAAATATTTTAGGGGCTTAATTTAAAACTCTGTATAATAATTTATTTATTTAAAAATTTTAAAAATAATTGTAACAGTGATTGATTAGGGTAATCTTCTAATACTTGGTATTCTAAATCCTATTTAGAATACATTTGGCTGGTATTCGAATATATCTTTGTGTTTGGTATTCGGTATTCGACCAAATACTTTTTGGTCACTATTCAGGATACCGATTTTAAATACGTTTAATAGTATTTGAATACTTGCTTTGTATTCATATTTTGTTTTTAAGATTCTGTATTTGAATTATGATAATTTAAATCCTGGTATTCAAATCCAGTTTTTCTGATTCGAATACTTGCTTTCGTTCTGTATTCGAATCCTGGTATTGAAACCACGGTATTGGAATATAGTTTTTAGTATATTCGAATACTTGTTTTAGTCCTGCATTCGAATACTGGTGTTTAAATCGCGGTAATCTACATATTTTTAGTAAATAAAAAAGCGACATTTTTAAGAACAAAATTTGTGTTTTTGTTGGTGGGGCCTTTTTTATTTGGTCTTTTAAATTTTGGTATGTGTTGAAGTATTTATAGTGGTTTTTCTTGAGAAAAGTTATAGTTGTTTATTTTTGGAATAAAGACCTTTTTTGTGGTTGTTTAAAAGTTTTCATGAATACTGAATCCTGTTATTGAAATTCAGCGGTATTCAAGTACGTATTTCCCTTTGCATTCGAATCTTCGGTAGTAGGATACTTTTTAGAATACAGTATTTAAGGTTCTTATTCGAATACATGATTTCAGTTTTCGACCCAACTCTGGGTGGTTATCATTTTTATATAATATTATTTTAATACAAGTTTATAAATTAATTAAAGGTGAATCTTTCATGATCAATTAATTTTAACCCATCAACAAGCTACATCTTCGACTCGATAATTTTCCGGTTTTAATAGTGCATGAAAGCCTTCAATTAAATTGTAGAATATGCAGGAAACTGCAATATCAACATGCCCTGATCTATAACATACGATGCGAATTTGATGTGAATAGAGGCACTTTCTCTATATTTTATGCGTCCGTTGCAGCGAAAACGATGACCATTAGTTGGCTTTGACCAGCTGATTTATTACGTTCAGATGTTTTCTGCTGCATCGCAAATATGTTAGGATTTTGTCTAGTTATCCGTGAAACAACTGCTCTGTTTTTATAATAATTTTGCGATATTTGTTGGGAATTCAAGGTATCGTCATACTAAATTATTTACTAATATTTGGTGGGGGAAGAAGTCAATTGACATATTTGAAAATAAATAAAAAAATAAAAGATGACGCGTCAAATGCTTTAGTTTTTGTTACAAAAACGGTTATACACTAAAAAATATTATACACTGTGTCCAAAAGTTCGGAGACGCCTAAATCTCGGAGAATTTTAAACCAAACTGAACAAAATTTGGAGTTCTATGGTAGAACTATACCAAATTCAGTTTTGACATCGGCGATGTTGCCAGATCTTTAGTTTTGCAATAATCAATTTAAAGTTTTTAAATTTAAATAGGATACCTATTTTCCTATTTTATTATTGGATATCCGTTATTTTTCTCTGTACAATGGTATAAAAGTCCATTTTTTGTCTTTAAGTATTAATAGCAAAAAAATTAATTAAGTTAAATATATTATTATTATTAACACTAAATTCATAGTATGGTTTTACCCTGGAGTACCAAATTTCGTCCAGGTAGGTACAAAATTCTTTGAGAGCGTTTACGGACTTTTTGGCTCCACTGTATGTTTACCATATGTAGCTAAATTGTAAGCATAAATACAAATTATAGGAAAATATACAAGGTGCTTAAAAAAGATCCGTATTAAACTCGTCCAATTTAATGTTCCCAAAACACAGTCATGTTACATGTCGCAGAAAAAATCATCAAATACATAATCCTATGAGCGGCATATTGGAGAATAACCTTAACTGGCATAAACACATTGTATCTATAGCAAATGCACCTTGCTATAGCTTATAGCACTTTATATGTAACATTAAACATTTTCAATTTTATTTAAAGAAGAGCTGATCGTCATTATTAACGATCCTTTGCTTACAGAGAGGCTTCTTTTCTTGCCCATTGTTGAGCTGTAGGGGATCTATTGCTTTTTATAGGTACTTCCATGGCTTCTGCTCCGAGGAATTGTCCAGTATGATTCCTCCACTTGCAGCTTCCAACAGAGAAATTCATGGAGCCGCAGGAATGCATCCCTATACGGTCCAACTGGACAGGCTTCGATCTGCTGACTTAGTCCCTTCTTTAATTCGTAAGTAAGACTCTCAAAGATTATTAAATGTAATATTTTTTAAACGCTATTTGAAAGATCTTTTAACAACGATATATAGGTACCTAATACAGGGATTTTTCCTGATAAATTTGTCATACCTTGTACACATGAAAAAGAAAAAAACAATTCTATAACTGATCCAGACACTTTCAAAGAATTATCGCAACAAACTGATATTTAATTATTTTGTAAATAAAGCATTAAACGTAACAAAGATATCAGGGTTAAAAATTTATAAACAGAAACCAGGTAAACGTCAGGAAGTATTATATTATATTAGATCCAAGCTCTCTATTAAGTCAGTCCTGTTATATTATAATAATCCCATATTAGTTGATGTTGATGTAAAATAAATCATTGAAGATAATTTAACTTCAACTGCTACCATATTTGTCCCTAACCTTTACCGATACTCTTCTCTTATAGGAGCCGCCTAACAGGCATAATTAGAATTTTTAAATGCCACATTTAATAACGATGGATTTGCAGGAAAAATCACGTCCATTCGTTTTTAATTGGAGCAAATAATTAAGTACTCCGATTTGAACGGGATTGTAGGTTTACCTAATTGTAGACTATGTCTATGATTTGTGATAGGTGAGGTTAAGTATATATTTCTAGGTTAAAAAGCCATTTACATTCTCTGGAATGGTAAAAATTATAGAATTTATTACAAATTGCCTTGTTTTAAAAACAACCTATTTAAATTAATTTGTTTTAAAAGTTTGTATGTACCCATAAAATTTAAAATATTTCTATAGTGTTTTGGATATTTATATAGACAAAATTTTAGAAAAACCCTAAAGTCTTTGTTTCTACTACCATCATCGATAAAAGACTTTTTTCCCCGTATGAGAAAGTACAATTTTTACTTCTTCTCCCTGGAAGAAAAATTGTACTTTTTTGCCCACTACCAGCCGGCATACTATTTTTCTTTTCGTTTTTATGTTTGTGTGGTTGCCGAAAAAATTAAGGAAAAATTTAAAAAAGCCTTATTTTACCATCAACCTCATTGCCACACATACCATAAAAGAAACGCCACCTGAAAAATATACAAAATAGGTAAGCCTGACTAATGAACATGTTAACATATTCCTTGACTTAAATCCAGTGGTTTGTGTCTTCAGAAAAGCTACCAGTTTAAAAATACTTGACATCTGCATTTTCTTTAATATTTACGCATGAACGTAACATAGACTAAGGGTACATCGTTACACTGAATCCGATTGAACCGATCGATCGGATAAAAAATTGCGATTTACACGTTTCAGATTAAGTAAGGGTTTAGATTGAATGCCATAAGTCAAACCTCTTTTTAAGCGATTGATTGAGTTCCGTCCGATCGGAGGTTGTATTTGTACGATATTCACAGCTAATATAAGTGTAGAAACAAATTAGTGGGAAATAAAATGAGGCTTAAATATTTGCTAAAATATTGTGATACTGTTTTTTTAGTGGTTTGTGAGATTATTTTGTCTTTATTTTCTAAAATTATATAAAATTAATTTAAAAATACCACATAAGTAAGTTTAGTCGTTTGCTCTCTTTGTCATTGTATATATTTTTCTTTGTCAAATATAAAAGAATATAGAACGGGATTATCTGCATCCGATAAATTCTAGGACGAAGGGCACGGTATTAGGTTCAATGCGATCCGTCCAATCAGATTCGATTTTTACTATGTACACTTAGTCATACAGTATTTGCTCCAGGGCGTAAATGCTTTTAATGTTTCTGCTTTCTTTCAAAAATTATACAAAAACGGCATGTCTGGTAATTCTTTTGACATGGTTTTCTTCCATTAATACCTTATATTCTTCTTCATATCGTTCATCTTTAGAGTTCATTTTGCTTTGAAATAATAATTTTTCTTCGACCAAATTAAACTGATTACTTACGTCATATTTATTATAAAATTAACGCTTAGCGCCTTGCCAACGATAGTTTCTATAATATCTGACGCTTTTAAATATCATATTTTGACTGGTGTTTAATTAGTACAAGATACTTGGATCCGCAAATGAAATTAGAATACCTTTTTCCGAGACGGCAGCCAAATAGTAATATTTCTTAAAAATAGTGTGGTACATGTCGCAAAAGGTGGTAGAAAAAATAACATACCTTCATCCTGGAGTAAAGTGACTTTTCCTCCCTTGGATGATTGCTTAAATTATCTTATATGTACCCATATATATGGAAGAAAAAGTGACAATTTTCTCCCTTGTAATGTAAACACCTATTATAGTTTTACGTTATAACTTAAGTAAATCGAAAGATTACGTTTAAAAATTCCAAGTACCTATTTAACGAAATGATAATGTTGGGTTGCATAAAATAATTTATTTTTTAATGATTCACGTTTTACCTAAAAAAGCAACATTTTGTTGTTTCGCAATCTGTAATCCTTTTAACCTTACTTCCGGGGCCTGCCGATTGACCCGACCCAAGTCCCCTGCACCATATAGCAGCACATAAATCGCATCAAACGGCAGCGCGAGCGGCGTACCTAGAGGACTCGGCAAAATCTGCCCAGCACGATTAAGAATTAGAAGACATAGAAGAATGGTAACAGTGTTGCCGATAATTTGTTTTATAGAAAAACTATTTTATTATATTTTGTAATAAAATTGGTCGTTTATAGATGCTTGCCTTTAACTAAAATGCATTGAAGTTGTCACAAAACGAATTTTATTTAAAATGAGATTTTAGTGTTGTGGTGTCTAACTCGGCGGTGGGTTTATGTAAACCAATCAATTATTTTTAAAAAAGAGAAAAAATGTATTTGGTGCAAATTTTAATTAATCCCTAAATAACGTAGAAGAGTGCCTTCAATAAAACCATCTTCAAGCAGGAGTGAGCTCTTAACATAAAAGGAATATATTTTTTTATATTAGTAACAAACATTACACCATTATTTTTTAAAAGAAGAGTTTTTTATATTAACCAGAACCAACAAACAATTTACATTTATCTTTTAATACCATCTATCCCTTAACATTAGTGTACTTCAAATTCATTGCCCCTGCTTGACAATTAGCACTAAAGATAGTTTTACCGAAAGCATCCTGGTGCCCTATTTAGTAAATGACTAAAATTAGCAAGAAATATAAAAGTTGTCTTTTCATTTTTTATAATTTTACGTGCCCACAGCTACAACCCTTTAATTTTATTATTTTAATATTATACCTGTTTAAAAGTTATGCAGTAAAAAGAGTAGATTTTTAGAAAATATCTTTATTTTATAAATTATTTGGTGCCAGAAGCAACGGGGGTTTTAAAGAGAGGTTTCGAAGAAAATGATATTAGATACTTAGTTGGTCTTTAAATTTACCCGATTGAAAAAAAAACAATATTTTTAATATACTAATTTAAAAGCTCATATTGTGTTAATGAGGAAAGTTTGGAAAGACATTTTTAATTTGCTTAGTTCATCCATTCTGACTTCAATAGATCTTAACCTCAGTCCAACCATAAATATATTTTTTATTATTATAGAGAAGATGAATAATTTTGTGGCAAATATAAGCTATATGCATTAATTTATTTTTGAAAGAGGCTTTATGGTGGTCTTGCAATATGTAGAACTTAGATAGACTACAACTTTCATAATATACTTGTATAGATGACTTTATTATATACAACAAGATTTATGGATTGTAAAAACGTGTTAATTTTGACAACGTAATAAATGTTATAGGTATATTTAGATTTTAATTTATTTATCGAAATAGCAAACACTTCTGAATATCATAAAACAGTTTTTTAAACTGTCATCATGCCTATTGCTCGAAAATCCACTTCGTAAATTTCTTAATCAGTTTTAAATTGAACAATTAAATCAGTTTTTATAACAAAAGTGGCAATGTCGCCAAAATTTAAACGTTGGTATAGGAAGATAGAAAGACGCCGAGAGCAGGATCGCCCGTTCTTGTAATGCAGTGCGAATTCCTCGAGCGCACTCGACCAAATAACGCGGCTGGCTGAAGAGTGCAAACCGCTGCTCTCGAGTTCTTCCTGATATCGTCAATCCGTTTCTTCGTTTACGTCCTGCTGGGTTGTGGTCTAGGTCAGTCAACACGTGGATGGTGTCCCGTTATGATTTAATTAAAAAATTACAAAGATAATTTATTGTTTACAACTTTATTATAGTTATAATACTAGGAAATCAGGTATAAACTCAAAAATGGGCAAAAATATGGCTTTTATGGTTGACTAATAGATTAAGGTGCTGTAGCTTTTAACGGCGCTTTAGGTAAAGTTTGGGCATTTTTCACTATTTTTAAGAAACGGTTATTCTCTATGGTGGCTGGTTTAAGCAAGGTTAATTGCTAGCTTATATTTCCACTGCAGCCTATTGGCCTATTGTTTAACTGTTTTCTTGTAAAATTTGCTTTTCTTAATTAAGTTCAGTAGACTTTTTCAAATATGCTAGTGAGGAAGCTTGTGCTTTTTATATATCAGTAAAGTAAATTCACATATTATTTATGGCGCGATTTCTTCCTCTTTAACGCAAATTTCTTTTTGTTTTTTAAAGTTTTTTGTTGAAAGATACTGACCTGTTAAATTCAGACTATTTGTTTTGTCTGAGTGCTCTATAGAAGGGATACTTTGGCTGTCAGTTTCTTGAAATGGTTGCATAGCACTGATGTTGCATGCTTTTGACAGGTTACTTATGTCAAAGATCTAGATGTAGGTTTTGGGATCATCCATTTGTTATTGTGTTCTTTGCCTGATTGGATAAACCAAGGACTAGTTCTACCCTAAGGAAACTTTTAAATAATTTGGCTTTCCTTTTATTTAACGACCATTTTTTGAAATTCGTCTGACACCAAGACATATGTTGCCATAGTTTAATGATTGGATTTTTTGACGTAACCTACAATGGCTATGGTTTAAAGGGGTGCATTTCTGGAGAGTTGACTATAGGATACTTTGGCCTCAGAAATACGCCCTTTTTTCATATAACTCCTTATTTTAAAATACTCTGTACTTTTACATATGTGGGGTCTGATTACTGACATACATTAAACAAATTAGAAATCTTGTTACAGATTCATGATTTTACAAAACATAATATTGAACCAAATATATGTTATACATTTTTACACAAGCTATAATTATATACTATTTACATCTGTTTTGCATGTTTGGAGTATTTAACCATAAATAAAATCAGAGAAACCATGAAGTTGATCAAAGATTTATGAGTTGACAACGTAAGGAATAAATCTTATTAATTTGTGTTAACCCACTATACAGAGCAGTTGTTGGTGATGAAAATGTTTAAGTAACGTTTATTTAGAATATTACTATAAACAAAAAAGAAGACTTGAAGAGCAAAATTACTTTTGTTGTCCTAAGATAAAAGAGGGAGATTTATATATTTTTAATAAAACAATTTAAAGAGATAGGTCATGTCGCTGGCGGTCATTCGGTAAGAAATAAGATTCTTGTCTCTCATCTCCTTCGTTTTTCTTATTTGTTCCTTAATTAGAAATTTGACACAATGTACAGAAAATATTATCCTATGATATTATTCTCATTAATATTAAAATGTATAAAAATTTAATTATTAAATCAAAAATTATATCCAACATAAAATCGATACTGATATTGTTGGTAAATTAAAAAAAAACAGGATGAAAATATTTCGTGATTTTGAGGACTGAAAATAGGCTTAAAGCTATGTTTAGTAAAACTTGCTGCAGCTTCCATAACTATGTCTTATACCATCGTGCCCCCAAAAAAAAACTGGGACATTAAAATTCAAGTGGGAAAGTGTCCCCTAGTCTTTAAGAAATAAAACTCCTTATATTAAAATTTTTTTGATTCGCTGAACTTCGCGTCTTTTGATGTGGAGTATTTTACCGATAGCGGCGAAAAAATCTTCATACTCCAGGAAATACTGGGCGAAGCGTGGTAAAGCCACTCTCCCACACGCTCCATGAAGTTTGGTGAATGCCGAATGTTCGACGAAGTTCGTAGTATCTGGGACTAGCTTTAAACAAATCTGCAGGGTCAAGACTGTTTAGACATTAAAACAAACAATTACGAACTTAATATCTAAACACGGGGCAACCTTCTCCAAATCTATGTATTTTTATCTTCGACTGCTACATGTTAAGAAAGGGGGATGTATGCCTTGTATACTATTTGCTGGTAAAGTTTTATTTCATTTGGTTCTAAATATAATTATTATTTATTTTATTTGAACTTAAAAAAAAACTATTTTGAACTATACAGTGTTCGGAAACTGCGTTGGGGAATTTTAAGGGGTCATTTTGCAATAAAAAATAATATTAGTAAATCCTTTGAGAAATATCGAAATCTCCCTGGTTACCAGTTGCAGGGGTTAAAAGTTGGTAATGTTTATTTTTGTTTTTTCGCCATGTTGCATCTATTTTTTAACCAATATAGTTGACATTTGGCACACGAATTGAGCTTTACAGATTCTAAAATTTTAAGATAAAAGTACTTTTTTTTAATACCGCCAAAGGACACTTTACCTAAAACTTAAAATTTATTTACATCATTTTATTTTGATAGATATCGCAAAGCTGGTGGCGCCATTTTATAGATAATCAAAAACTTAAAAAATAAGGTACTTCTTATTAAAGTTGATAAACCCTACCGTTTAAGCACCAATCGGCATTAAAATTTTCATTAATTTCAATTAAATTACATACATGCGTACAGGGTGTCCAGTAACTTAACCGACAAGCAATTCTTCAACAGAAAATAAAAAAGCTTTATATGAACATATGTCCTAAGCGTCTTAGTTTTTAAACTACAGGATGTTGAAAATAAAGAATTAATGTTTTTTTTAATATTTAACAAAACGTAGTTCAAAAACTAAGACGCTTCGGATATACGTTCATATGAAGTTTTTTTTCTAATGTTCCGTTGTAGATTTGCCCCGTAAAGTTTTGTCGGTTGAGTTATTGCATACCCTGTATGTATGTATGTAATTTGATTGAAATTGATAAAAACTTTGATGTCGATTGGTGCCTAAACGGTAGGGTTTAACAACTTTAATAGGAAGTACCTTATTTTTAAAGTTTTTGATTATCTATAGAATGGCGCATCTCAAAAAAGGTATAATATAAATTAATTTTAAATTTCAGGTAAACTGCCCTCAGGCAAAATAACAAAAATAAAAATTAAACTTTTAACACTTGTAACTTAGTAACCAGGGAGATTTTGACATATTGTTTAAGAACTTACTAACATTATTTTACATTGCAAAATGACCCCTTAAAATTTTCTAACGCATTTTCCAAACAGCCTGTATTTATTATACATAAAATCAATTTTTGGGTTGTTATTAGCTTCTTATGCCATACGTATGCTATACGTAAACTTCCTGATGCCAATAAATTAAAGACAAAACCATTTGTCATAAACAGCAAAGCATCAATTAGGTAAATAAGAAATAAAAAGTCCCATAATCGTTTGGAACAAAAAAAATCTCATATAGACCATTTTCTTAGGCGCACTTCCTTAAACGTCATTTAATTGGCCATTTTAAAATCTCTGGAGGATTTCCAAATACGGATTTGTATCGATCCACTTTCGTACGCAGAAGAATCTCAAGTTATTTGAAAGAGAAAACTTAAAACTAGCCATGGTTGCAATGCCTGATAATAAGTCGATAGCCCTCGGTAATCTCTGCAGAGTGATCTAGATTTGGGCCCACTATGATATCTTCTTCTTTTTTTTAGTGCTGAAATTTTAAATAACTTTAGCATAAATTATTTTTTTTTAATTTTGACATACAAAGTGACATCTTTTAAAACTGGTTGATATTTCTAAACGTTTTACTTTTTAATTCTAGTTTCTTATTGACAATATAAAGCTACTATGGACAATGAGAATACCACCATAACTAGAGAGAGACAGGCAAAAGAGTGACTGCTGATGTATATGTCGCAGTCAAATAATAATTTTAGCAAAATAGCTTTTGTTTAGGTAAATGCTTTCTGCCTGGGCAAATGATGTATTTTTATTTTTAAATGCTGTCCAATGTGACAGTTTTGCATGACCGTCTATAGCGCTCCGAACAAATCAAATTTCACGTGCTTGTGCTTTCTACTGTAGTCGGCACACTCTACGCGTAATACGCTAAATATATCACAGTCATTTACCTAACAAAGACCACGGCAAATGCCATCTGTCATTAAATGACTTTTAAAAAGTAATAAAGTCATTTGCCCAGGCAGAAAGCGTTTGCCTAGACAGAAGCCATTTTCTTAAAATTACCATTTAACTGCGACATTTATACAGCAAGGCCCAAAGTAATTTAAAACTTTCCACAAGAAAATAAAGTTACAGTAAATCAGTCGGTATACTGCAACTAAGACAGAAATACATATGTGTAACCCTAGTTCCTACATATAATCCGTAAGAGCTTAAACCCAGGAACAACAGGGGCTTTTAAACACTAAACGCCAATGAGAAAGCAAACAAATTAGCCAAAGCTGAGTTATCCAGAAAGTTTAACAAACCAGAGCCAGTCCTTGGACAACATAGATGGTCCCGAAGCCAATATTTTGACTCTTTGCATAAATCACCTGGTTCACGGCATAGAAAGGAAATGCTAAGCGACCGCGACTCTTTTAAGAAACTAGCAGCTAAGGTCCTTTGTCTAGCGAGTGCTCAAATCAGGTAAATAATAGGACTACTGATAAGTCAGTAATATCTAAAAATAACACTTGCCTAAAATAAAGTAAACAATGCAGGCTTTGCAAGGACGAGGAAGAATCAGTCCCACACATAATCACAAGATATACAGGGTATGCCGAACGTCAACGATAATGCTAAAAGAGCTAATGGAACAAACGATTAGCATTAAGAAACACATAAAATTGACTCAGTTAGAAATCATTGGTTTTAGAGCTATAAGCACTTAAAACTTGTTAAAATTGACTTTTTGCGTCAGATTTTTGATAGTAACATCAAAAAATTAATATTTTTAGATTTCGATTTTAGGATTACAATACTGAGTAGCCATTTCATTGATCAAAGACCAACATAAAACTCAATGTTTTCTCTAAAAATCTACAGAGTGTGTACGCCAATCGTCATATAATATGCAGATAATATTAATATATAACAAAATAATAAAGCGCTTTTCTCAAAAACCATCGTCAATCATTTTAAGTCTTTTATAAATGCTTATGAGTTGTTCCACTAGCACCTTTAATATTTTCGTTGAATTTCCGAAAACCCTGTATAACTGCCATGTACCGTCAGGAAAACGACATGGTCTTCAACGCCGAAACCATTTAACCAACTAAAGACTGAAAAATATACTTAAGGAGTAAGGGCTGAAAGAAATAATTTATTTTGATCTGTAAAGCTTTATTCTGGCCTTAATACATTGTAGGTCCAATATATACTGCTACACATTTACTATCTTCCGATCGCCTAGTACGCACAAAACAGCATTGAAAAAGTAAGAGAGCAGTTCAGCGTGCTGCTTCGTAACGGTGCTTTGGTATCAATAGTTTTACCATTGCTTGTAGATAAGAAATTAATTGTAGATCGTTTATGATAAGATTTTATACTGGCAGTTTTTGGTAAAGTAATTACGTATGTAAACCAGCGATATTAGATATTTTAATTGCGATACAGAAAGAAGCTTAAAGCGGTAATTCATATCTATTATTTTTATAGCTGCGATTATTTTAGAAGATTCAAGTTAAGAAAAATTAATAATGGGGTTTTAAGTTTTTATATATTTGAAATGTTTGATTATGGCATTAATATAAAAATAAAATATTTGTATAATATTTAGAAATTTGTGAATAGTTAGAACCTAAAACTGTTTCATGTCAGACAATTGTTCCCTGTTAAAATGGAAAAAATCTGTATACACTACTTGATACTTATAATAATAAAGATGTTAACTAAATAATTTCACTTAATTTACTAAAAACATCGATCGGTTGAATATGATTTAATTTAATGATGTACCTCTACCTATCAAATACATTACTGGACAAAAACCTTAAATTTATATTTTGGTAATCAGATTATTTAGCTCCGTCACTCTTCATTTGGGATGTATTTTTTATTGGTCAGTGATTAAAGTATGTGAGCTCTAACATCTATAAAAACAATAATTAATGATATAAGTGTATTTTTATACCACAATTTTAATCTGTAAACATATAAAATTTTTGAGTAAAATGCTAATAGAAGGTATTGCCAGGTCACCCGCGATATACAAGCTTGAAAGCTATTGCAAATTCTTTACATTAATTCGCCATCTTCACGCTCTAATACCAAAATAAAAATAAAATTCCTCTTCGTCCATGGTCGTTGTTTGGATCACATCTAAATCTAGTAACCTTTGACCTGCGTGCACCTGTACCAAGTTATTTGTTGCAAAAAGCACGTTCTCTTGATAGTGACCAGGCGCGAGAAGAATCTGCAAATAATGGAACACGGACGAAATAACTGATTAACCGTTTATTTTAGGCGTGCATCCAGGATTTTAAAAGGGTTTATTTAAAAACTGAGAGATGGCACCCATAATCTTACACACAGTTTTTTTTCATTTTGTAATTGTGTAATAATTCAATTAAAAGTTATGAGAATTAAACTTTAAATGTCTAAAAATTTTGTTTTTATTGCGTACGGTTAAAAATTAAGATTTAATTTTAAAAAGTTGTTAAATAATTTGTATTATTCTTTACGATTCAACAAATACAATTTTTTTTAATTAAAAGAAGTTATAAGGAAGTCTAAAGCATTCAAAATTTAAATTCATATAAAAAATTATAAAGATATGATTTTGATAAATAAGAAAACATTTTGTTTTATATTTATAATTACTTTACAATTAAGCAGGCTCATGTCTTTTTATTACGTAAGGGTCAAATTTACCCCTTATTGTAAACAACCAATAATCAGTTTTCCTTTGATTTTTTTATTAAACTGCTAAATAATATTTTAGGTTGAAAGAATTTTCCATTAATGTATTAATTAAATAAAAAAGTTGCGTAAAAAAAAAACTCCTATTAAAACATTTAAATGTAAGTTTATTTGAAGTCACTGTCATTAATTTTTTAAAAACTGATTATGTGACGGTAATGCAAAAAGGAAAAAAACTAAATTTTGTTATTAATAAGCTCACTAAGTTAACACAAATTAATTAAAATAAATTAAATGAGGCCAAAAATGGGTATCTTATTATTAAAATAAAGAAAAAACATAATTTATTTTATAACATTTACTTTTAACAAAATTTTCACATTTGGCATAAAAAAATAAAATAAAACTAAAAAACCTAATTCTTCTTAGGAAATAATACTTAAAATAATTATAATATCAAATCAAGTAGGAGTTAATTCTGAATCTGTTCCTTCTTGTTGTCTTGGAGCTAGGTACTGCTCACGAATTGTTTTAATATGATGTTTGCACATTAGCTAATTATACTTCACACAAAAATTTGATGTCTAATTGGTTTTTGGTCCGGGACAAATAATTCATCTTTTCCCACTCCCTGAACTTCCTGCAATTCGATATACATATTACCCGAAACTGAAACGTTAGTGGGCGCGTGGGGGTTAAATTTTTTAAATGGATGTTGTTTTTTTATTTATTTTTGTTATTAGCATATACCTAACAAGGTTTGAGAAAGGTACCAAGAAATATTTTTTTAACGCTGAGGGTCAATTTGACCCCGCGCGCCTACTTAAGGGTTAGGCACTAAGTTAAGTGTAGATAAAATTGAAATATTTACTATTTTTTAGATTGAGATGGCCATATTTCCAAAACAAAAAGAGATAGACATATGAAATATGGTATTTTTCAATAGCTCCTTAAAATATTCATTTATTGGTGATGCAATATATAGGGTGTTTTATTGAAAAAGTGCGAGTTTACTAATATATTCCTGAGAATGGCCATATTTATAAAATAATTAAAAACTAGACATATTACATGAACTTTTTTAAAGCTGTATAATAGATCTTTCAAATGGTAATATAGTATACAGGATGCTCCATTAAAAAAATACACGTTTTGCAATAAATCAAAAACCCGAAGTTTAATTGTTTTTCTGTTGGCAGCACGTTAGTAAGCAGCAAAAATACTACCACTTCTCTAATTTACCAGACATCCTATCTCTAATAATAAAGAAGTTAGCAATAGTGCCGACTTAAGTTTGACCATACTGTATGTTATTAATTTTCCTTTCTAATATACACTTATTTGTATTTATTAAGTATAACAAGTCAATGCGAAGATTAACCAACTGTCGTCTTTTTGCAGAATCCTGCGTAAGATGGGCAGACATATCTAAGTGAAAGCTATTGCTGATTGATTTCATAAAAAAACTAGAGCATAAAATATCATTTGCACAGAAATGGACTGGGAAAACTTACCAAAACTAAATGGAATAGAACAAATCTGCTTGCACAATTGTGTCTTTCAAATTTTGTCAATTTGGCCAGACA